>JAULKM010022444.1:0-30330 GCA_032355605.1 Rubia tinctorum
GTAACTTGCTGTAACTTCTCAGCGTTATATAGTTCATTCATGTTTCTACCAGTAGGTTTGAAGATACTCTCTTGGATACAGTGTTTACTTTTTTCTAATTTCGGTATCATGTTTTAACCTGGGTTTTGCCTTTATAAAAAAGAAATTTCATATTAACATTCTTACCAGAAATTTCGCAAGAATGGTAGTAGATATTTTAAGGCCATTTGTAAGGATGGTAGTAGATATTTGAGGGTCATTCGCAAGGATTGTAGTAGACCGAAGGCCACACGCTTAATTGTGGTAGTAGATGGGAATGCGCCAATAGAGAAAGGAGTTGAAGCCTGAACAAGTTTGAAGATTGGTCAATACTTCATGCAATAAATAAACAAATATCAAATTTCCCCATTAATAATGTCAATGACAAAATAACCATATTTAAGAGTTAGTCGGTCTAAAACAAGAATTTGTGTAATATTATTGATAAAGTTCATCTATTGAATGGAAAAACCAAGGTTTATCCATATGTTATGGAAAAACTAAGGTTTAAAATTCAATTTTAAAAAAATTATGATAAAATTAAGAAATTACGATAAAATAAGAATTTATTAACTTTAATTTCGAAAAACTTCTTTCCGCAGATGCTGTACTAAAAAGTACAGTTAGTAAGGTATTATTTTTTGTTGTTATTTACTTCATTAATTGGTTAATTTAGTGCTCTTTTTAATGTTATTTGATTTCATCGTAGTGGAGCATGTTGTTGTTACCCATCGTAAAATTCTTCATAAGCGTGTGATAGTTAAAAAAAAGTTCCTCATGTGTATAGGATGAGGAAGAAGATGGTAGATAATAGGGTTCTACATGAATCTGATGTTGTTTCCTATAATATTTTTACGTTTCATGCAATATTTTCTATTGATGATACTATTTTTTCATGTTATTTTTTTTTCTTGTTTTGTGTTTTTTTATATAGGTCCACATTGTGATGCTGAGTTGAATATTGATAAAAGAATGAAGTCTGGTACTACAAATGTAGAATCCAATAACAATGAGGTTACCGAGGATTTACAAGAGGTTCCTGAGAAATCTGATGAAGTGAATCCCAACCTAGCAGAAGACTTTTTGAATATTGCTATTAATGGTAATTTTTTATGTTTCCCTTTTTGATTTTATGATTTGTTTTATTTTCTAAAACTGTGTTTTTTATGTTTATGTTATTATTTCATTTCTTGATCACGTTTTTTTCATGTTGTTTGTTTTGTAGTTGCGATGAATTTTTAACTGATGTTCATTTAGAGGACCTTCACTTGCCAGAATCTAGAAATGATGATGTAGAAGATGCCCTTGAAAAGGAAGACGTTCTGTTATTTGGATGTAGCCAATGTCTCTGTCCCATCATCTTCAGCATAAAAAGAGAAACATGATCCTGTATTGAAGCTTAAAGAAGTAGTGAAGGAGACAAAAGCTATATTTTTTGGGACTGACAAGGGTAAAATGAAGGTTGCTTTTAAGGGTAAGCAGTGTAAGGATGCAGCTTCGATAAATTTGAAGTTAGGGAGGAGGTCTTCAGTTTCGAATGATATGGACCCTGCAAGTGTTAGTGCTTGTTTAGGGAAGGTTGTTCAAAAATATGCTGACAAAAAGGTTCTCCTTTGAAGATGGGTGTGGGAAAGAAAGGTGTTGGGGAGCGAAGAGCTAAGAATCTCCAGTTCTGGAGAAGAAGTCAGAAAAGAAAGTTAAAATTGAAATGGCTGATGCAGACCTTGATGATATGTAAGTTTTCAGTTTTTTGGGTCATTTATCTGTTCTATTTTTATTTTATTTTTGGTGATAAGGTTCATATTTTTTTGATTATGAGGTTCATTTTTTAATGCTGATTTTCTATTTGAATTTGTTTATCGATGGTTATGAGTTTCCAAAATATTTTAACAAGTTCTAGGAAATGAATTTTGTAACAAGGTGCACTGGTTTTTTTATATATGCTTTTGATGTTCTCTGCTTTTCATATGAGGTTAGGTTATGTACAAAGAGGTTTACATTTATTCATGTTGAGTTCCACTGATTGAGGTTCTGTTTTTTTTTCAATTTTTTCTCCCGAGCTTGAAATATAATACAACTTGCATGGATTCCAAATTTGTTGAGGTTTTGGATGAGTTGAAACTATCTCAAGTTAAAGATGTTGAACAGGTTGAATTGGTGGTTTGTTGAGGTACAAAATTAGGTATGTGCCTGAAGATTTGGTTCAAACTTTGATACAAAACTTCAATTCTATTGCTCAAGTCTGGAAGGTTGGTAGTGACAGATATCCGCTAGATAAGAATGACATATTTGACATATTTCAACTTCGTATATATGATAAAGTTAAAATGTTAAAGAAAAGGTGGATCCTACATTAAAATGGTCTTCCTCTACTGTGAAACCGTTCAACAAACTCAATCTAAAACTAGCTAACGGCATACTAATTGGAGCCAGGATTCCTACTTAAAGTAGTCACAATAGCAAGCAGTAGACTTAATTTCCTTATCAGAAGTTGCATGCTTGCTCAAAAGATCTGTCACTCGCACAAAATTTGATTGGTTATTTTTTGTGTACAAAAATCTCTAACTCTTACCACATTGGACAACCAAAAGAAATTCGTTTAGAGGAAACTTAATCATCCAAATCAGAGGAGTCTACAAATCTACTACTCCCTTTGTTGCAGTTCAAACAACACCTTTTAAAATTTTGGTTGTCCTAGCTTAACATGCACCCTTACCTTTCCTTTTTAGCTAATTTCACTGATTGAAAATGATTGTCATGTACTTAGTTGAATTTGATTTTTTTTAAAAACAAAGTATTAGTATTCACAAAACCATGGATTTTAACATGACAACTTTTCTTTTATTAGTTTCTTTGTGGAAAGTGAAAATAAATATAGGCTTTAATTCAATAGTTCGGTTATATTGTGCCAATCTTCTTCTTACAAATGCTAAAATAGTGTCGTTTAAGCTATTTACCACATCCTATTGTTTCCTTAGATTAATTAACCCCTGCCAAGTCGAGCATCATCTTTTTCCCCATTTAAACTGGTTTCATTTTTCGTGACTAGAAACTTCTGCACCGTTGTAGCACCATCACCAATTTTCTTGTGTGAATTGACAATGATTTTTATCCAAATACAATTAGGTTGTTTTATTTTATTGTTTTGGAATTTTATGGGAAGTTAAGTCGATCATTTTATTTTTTCCTCTTTCAAACTGATTTTTGTTTTCCTTGTTCCATAACTTTGACACCATTATCGCACAACACTGTTATTGTCCATTATTATTTTCCTAATGTGAATTGACTATGTTACTATCCAACTACGTTCCAGTAAGTTAATAATTTGATTTTTCTTGAAATTTAAGTGATGTTCACGCATATTTTAGAACTCGGGAAAAATAGAGGTAAGAAACATACCCCCTTTACTTTAACACCTTGAAAATATGAAGAAAAAAATAAACAGAATTAATGAAGAATACTAGAATTGCAAAATGTACCACTGATTCCCCCAACTAGTGAATTAATCACAACTTCGAGCACCATTGTGCACTAGCAGTGATGTTGTCACTGCCACCACTCTATTCGTCTCAATCTGTTTTAAATACAATATATACACCTGCTACTATATAACTTATGCACATTACCCATGACCTAACCTGAAAGGGGAAAAGGAAGGTGCTTGACTTGGTTTGCACATCACCTTCTCTCCCCGACCCAACCCGAAGGTTTTTGATCTTCTTTGGACTTGGGTTGGAAAAACATGTTTACATAATGATTTTTCCTTTTGAAAACATGGAGTTCGAGTATCGGTATTCGTAAAATCATAGAGTACATGATAAAATTTCTTTTATTATTATTTTTTGAATAAAGTAAAATTTAAATTAGGATTTCGTTCAACAATTTAGATCCGTTGTGCCAATCTTCCTTTGATACGCCTAAAAAAGTGTCGTTTAACCTATTTACCATATTCTATCGTTTCCTCGGATTAACTTAGCCAAGCCAAGTTAAGCATCTTCCTTTTCCCTTTTGAATAGATTACATTATTTGTGTTATAGAACTCCAGCACTTTTATCGCCCATCATTTTTTCTTGTGCAAATTGACGACGATTCCTAACTAATAAAATTCATAAATTTAGTTTTCTGAAAATATATGTGAAACCGAGTCAATCATTTTTGCCTTTTCCGTCTTTAAAACTGATTCCACTTTTCTTGTTCTATAACTCTAGCACGATTATCACACATAACCTTGTTCCTAGTGTGAATTAAATATGTTACTATCCAAATAAGTTATGGTAAGTTAATAATTTCAATCTTCTTGAATAAAGTGTAGAGATAAAAACTAAAACAAAATATGTGCTCGCCAAGAAATCTTGGGATGAACCTTTTATCTTAAAATTTTGCTTTGTAATTTCTATGACAAATAAAGAGAAGCAAATGACAGATTGTGAAATTGAAAAAGATAATTATGATTGGTTGAAAATTGGAAAATACAGAATCCACAAACAATGCCAAAAATTAAGTAGGCGATCTTACAAAAAAATAAAATAAGCAAAGGCACGGGAACAAGGATAAAAAAAGAAAAGAAAAGAAGACGTTAATTGTTGTATGTATGCAGATGCAGGCCCCATTGGTTTGAACAAAAGTCAAAAGTGACCACTGCCAATATGCCATCACGACCAACCCCGCTTCCTTGATTCCATCTGCTTACCCTTCACACTGTAGCGACATCAAACAGAATCAATGAAGAAGGACTAAAATTGCAAATGCATCACAGATTCCCCAAACAATGACCTAATCGTATATAACTTCTAGCCTTGTCATGATGTTACTGCTCCCAATTTTATCCTTCCCAAGCCTTCTTTAGTACACTCCAATCACCATCTAATATATAAGTTCTCCCTATTACCCAGTGCTTATTTTTCTTATTTTTTAACCTTTTGTGCGTGTACGGTTCCTCAAATCAAATGTTATAATTGCCAAAATCACCCCTCCCCCAATGAAAACCTCCTGCAACCATTTTGGTTTCCATAAAATCCCTAACTCTTCCTTTCCCTCGACCTAACCCGATTTCTAACCACGACAGTGATTTTAACACTAATGTGACTGATACAACCATATTTGATGCCTCTTCCTGCTATCCATTGACCACATTGTTCCCAAAATATGCCTTCAGAGTTTGTTACACATCGAGGTATTGTTTAACAGATGAGCAACCTTTTTCCGTGTTTGATATTGGGAGTGGTTCTGCTAGAGAGTCGTCATTGGAGGTTCCGACAAGATTCCCAATTCACTAAATGTTTTGGATGTTCAATGGCCTTTGGTGGGAAAAAATTGACGATTTTTCCTTCTAAATATGGAGTTTGAGCACTAGTATCCGTAAAACCTTGGATTATTTCATAAAAACTTTTCTTTTATTATTTTTCTTTAGTGCAAAGTGAAAATGAAAATAGACTTTAGTTCAAAAGTTCGGATATGTTGTGCCAATCATCCTCTGACAAGCGCTAAAATAGTATCGTTTAATTTATTTACCACATCCCATCACTTCCTTTGATTAATTAAGTCAAGCCAAGTCAAACATCATCGTTTTCCCCTTTTAAACTGATTTCATATTTGTTTTCCAAAACTTCGTCACTGTTATCGCACATCACCGTTTTCCTTTTGTGAATTAAAGATGATTGTTATCCTAATCAAATTAGGTAATTTAATTTTAGTTTTATGGAATTTTATGCAAAGTCAAGTCGATTATTTTATTTTCTTCTTCTTTCAAACTGATTTTTGTTATCCTTGTTCAATAACTCTAGCACCACTACCGCACAACACTGTTATCGCCCACTCTTTTTTTCCTAGTGTGAATTGACTATGTTACTATCCATCTACATTCCAGTAAGTTAATAATTTTAATTTTCTTGAAATTTAATTCATGTTCACGCATGCTTTAGCACTTTAAAAAAGGTAATAAAGACCCTTTTACTTTAGCACCTATAAAAAATTAACAAAATAAACAAAATCAATGAAGAATGACTAGAATTGCAAAAGGTACCACTGATTCCCCCAAACAGTGACTCAATTGCAACTTCGAGAGCCATTGTGTAGTGGTAGTGATGTTTTCATTGCCAACACTATATTTGTCCCATGCTGCCTTAAATAAATTTTTACCACCTCCTACCATATAACATCTCCCTATTATCCATGCCCCTTTTTTTCTTCATTTTTTACCTTTTGTGCTTGTACTATTCCACAAATCAAATGTCATCATCACCCAAATCCCCCCTTGGAAAACCCTGCAACCATCACGCTCTCCGTAAAACCCCTAATTCTTTCTTCTCCTCCTTCTCTTCCTTCTCTCCCCTACCCAACCCAAATTCTAACTATGGTGGTGACTCAAACGCCATTGTGACTGATCCTACCCAATTTGTCGCCTCTTCCCATCATTCATTTACTACATTGTCTCCAAAATATTTCTTCAGAGTTTGCTACCTCACGGGTTTTTTTTAACAGACGAGCAACCATTTTTAGAGTTTAATACTTTAAGTGTTTCTGCCATGGAGTCATTATTGGAGATTCAAACTTGATTTTTCAAATCACTTAAGGTTTTGGATAGTCCTTGGACTTTGGTTGAAAAAATGTCTTCAATAATCATTTTCACTTTAAAAAAAATGGAGTTAGAGTATTAGGCACCGTAAAACAGGGATTTGCACATGGAAAATTTTCTTTTAATACTAATATTTTGTGCAAAGTGAAAATGAAAATAGGTCTTTTTTCAATAGGTCGAATATGTGTGCCAATCCTCCTGGACAAGCCCTAAAATTGTGTAATTTAAATTATTTACCCCATCCAATCAATTTCTTAGATTAACTAAGCCAAACATAGTCAAGCACCTTCCTTTTCCCCTTTCAAAATGATTTCATTTTTCAAATTCCAAAACTCCAGCACTGTTATCGCTCATCGCTATTTTTTTTGTGAGAATTGATGATGATTAATATTCAAATACCTTAAAATAAGTTAATAAATTTATTTTTTCTATAAATTCATTCAATGTTCACATGTGCTTGCATATATATCCTCTCCCTGTTACCCAATGCTCTTTTTTCTCTTTTTAACCTTTTGTGTGTGTTGTTTCTCAAATCAAATATCATCACCACCAAAATTCCCCTCCCCCCAAATAAAATCCTTGCAACCATTTGGGTGTCCATAAATACCTAAATCTTCCTTCTCCCCTCGACCCAACCTGAATTCTTACCATGATGGAGAATTTAACACTAATGTGACTAATCCCACCCAATTCGATGTCTCTTCCTGCTACTCATTTACTACATTGTTCCCAAAATTTATCTTCACAGTCTGTTACCCCCCGAGTCATTGTTTAACAGACGAGCAATCTTTTCTTTGTTTGATATTATGAGTGGTTATGTCTGAGAGTCATCATTGGAGATTCCAGCAAGATTCTCAATTCACTAAAGGTTTTTGGATGTTCTATGGCCTTTGGTGGAAAAATGACAATTTTTCCTTTTAAAATATGGAGTTTGAGTATTAGTATCCATAAAACCATGAGTTTTTTTCTTGAAAAGCTTTTCTTTTATTATTTTTCTTTTGTGCAAAGTGAAAATGAAAATAGACTTTAGTTCAATAGTTCGGATATGTTGTGCCAAATTTCCTCTGACAAGTGCTAGAATAGTGTCATTTGAGTTATTTACCACATCCCATTGTTTTCTTAGATTAAATAATCCAAGCCAAGTTGAGAATCTTCTTTTTCCATTTTAAAAATTATTTCATTTTCGTGATCAGAAACTTCAGCACTGTTGTCGCACATCACCATTTTTCTTGTGTGAATTGACGATGATTGTTATTCAAATAAAATTAGGTAATTTAATTTTAGTTTTTTTTTTAAAAAATAAAGTCGATCATTTTATTCTTTCTACTTTCAAACTAATTTTTGTTTTCCTTGTTCAATAACTCTAGCACCATTATCGCACAATAGTGTTATCGCCCCTTTTTGTTTCCGTAGTGTAAATTGACCATGTTACTATCCAAATAGGCTCCAGTAAGTTAATAATTTTAATTTTCTTGAAATTTAATTCATGTTCACGCATGCTTTATCACAGGGGGAAAGGTAATAAACACACTTTTACTTTAGCAACTGGAAAAATTAAAAACTAAAAACAGAATAAATGAAGAATGACTAGAATTGCAAAATTTATCCCCGATTCACCCCACTGCAACCATTTAGCTCTCTAAAAAACCCAAAATTCTTCCTTCTCTTTCTTCTCTCCCCTACCTAACCTGAATTCTAACCATGGCGGTGATTCAAGCGCCAATGTGACTGATTCCACCCAATTCGATGCATTTTCCCACCATTCATTTAGTATATTGTCATCAAAATATTTCTCCAGAGTTTGTTACCCTTCGAGGTTTTTTTTTCAATGGACGAGCAACCCTTTTCTGAGTTTTTTTACTTAGAATGGTTCTTCCATAGAGTCGTAATTGGAGGTTCCAACTTGATTTTTCAAATCAATGAAGGTTTTGGATGGTCTTTGAACTTTGGTTGAAAAAATATCTTCAATAATGATTTTACATTTTAAAAATATGGAGTTAGAGTATTAGGCACCATAAAACATGGATTTGTACATGGAAATTTTTCTTTTAATATTAATCTTTTGCTTAAAGTGAAAATGAAAATAGGTCTTTTTCAGTAGTTAGAATATATGTGCCAATCCTCCTCCGACAATCCCTACAATTGTGACATTTAAATTATTTATCTCATCCAATTCTTTTCTTAGATTAACTAAGCCAAACCAAGTTGAGCACCTTCTTTTCCCCCTATCAAAATGATTTCACTTTTCAAATTCCGAAACTCCAGCACTATTATCGCCTATCATAATTTTTCTTGTGCGAATTAATGATGATTAATATTCAGATACATTACAGTATGTTAATAAATTAATTTTTCTAGAAATTTATGCGATGTTCACACGTGCTTTCTTATATATCACTACAAGTGACATCACCTATTACCTCGGTTCTGCAGGACTTTTTACCTCAATTTTAGTCCCAAAAAAACTAAGGTAAATACTGTTGTAGAAAAAAGTACATATTTTAACTCAGTTCAGAACTGAGGTAAAAAATATTTTTTTACCTTGGTTTTGGATTGACATCGGTCAAACAATAAGGCCGACAATTGGAGACCATAGCTGCGACATCGAACATAACAACATCACATGCATAAGGAGTGACGTCGTTGATATCTAGAAGGAGGATGAGGGGATCGGAATAGTTACGACATTGTTGATGACAACTTTGAGGATAATGATAGCAACGTCAGAGACACTGGTAAGCAACTTCGCATGCTCGACGCCGTGTGCCTACTGAAGTGGAAGACAAACAAATACGACATCGTTTTGTGCGAGCAACGTCACAAAAAAAACCCACTGGTTTATGCTATGTAGGTATGGTTTTCCACCAATCACCGGTTTGAGTGACATCCCAGATTAGTCATGAATACATTGGGTCTCGTACAATATTATAACATTTAATATATGATTACACAAGAAATCGTTCGTCGATATCCGTTACTTGTTTTTTAATGTTCCATAACTCGTGCAATGGTTAAACATCGTATTACAATCAATTGTTGTTCAATTAATGTCAAAAAGAATTAGAATGCAATGAAGCAACAATGCTATAAAATATATTAAAAACACATGTTAGAATATATTAAAAACACATGAGGTTGATATGTAATTGTAATGTTAATTAAATTGAACCTCCATAGTCTACATTGCACGCTGAAAGTCCATCAATAACTCTCTTTGTCCTATTTCAACCAATACGCATGAAACAAAAATGATGTACACATGATATAGTCATACGCAGACGAAATTAATGTGAACATAGAATCAATACCAGATCTGCTTAGAAGAGATGTCTCATGAAGGGTCGATTGAAATCCGATAGGGAAGCAACGTCATACATTCATAGATATTTCAATCATGTCAAAGCTTATGCGACGTCGGTCAACGTTTGGTACCATGTTTTGTGGGATGATTATATAAGAGCGACGTGGACATTCAACCTTTGTTCATACGTAGCTAATATTATTGTCCATAATCAGCCCTAATCTAAGCAATTTTTATCACACCTTATAAAAATTGCATTATCTTGGAGATACGAACAATGTTCACTATATAACATGTGATACAATCATCATACTTAACGAAAATATTGAATCATTGATCAATGAAAAAAACATATGAATGGTATATGGTAACAAAGATTGAAAATGAACATGGAATGGAATGGATGTAAAATTACCTCAATTAATTTGAACCAGAGATTGCTCCAACCTCGGATTCTTGTTGATGTTTGAGAGAAGCAATTTGATTGAGTTTTTAAGGGTTTTATTGGTGTGAATGGAAAGGAAAGTGTGGAGTTCGGTTTGGAGGAAGAGTGTTAGTGATAGGAAATGGGTGGTGTTGGTTCTTATTGACATAAAAGGAAATGGGGGGAAATTTTGGTTCAAATTTTTGGGCCAATTCTTGCTGGAAAATTCAAGTCAACCAGCATCGAGAACTGGTTTCTCTTGGGCTTTTTTGATGTGACACATTCGCGACATCATACATAAGGGTAGTAGTATAATTTTTTAAAAGTGTCATGCAATTCTCTCTGCGAAGATTGCGGCCCCTTTCGACGACCCATTCATGCTCAAATCGGAACAATATTGTTCTTAAAATGTGAATAACAATTTGTTATCTCCAATTTTACATTTCAACATCTCCCACTTTCGTAAAGGGTCCTATTTGCAGAATAAAAAAGTACACCGGTTGTCCTAAACCCGAGTACCATAGTCCCGAAAAGAATCTTTGCCATCCATAGTCGAACTTATACTAACCGAGGGCAATAAATAAACTGGTCACATTCCATATATACTTCCATAAGATCCTCCAAATGACCCCTTGTATAATTATCAGTAATCAACTATAATTTACTCTTGAACATGTACCATCGCTTTCCAAAATTTGATGTTCGGAATTCTATTATCTTTTTATTTCATAAAAACCGAAGACTATGAAATTTCATGTCATTCTATTCAGAAATTATCGTTCTGATACCACGTATCGTAAGTGTATTAATGGATTACTACCAAAACTGATGGACGATTACTCCGGCCTGTCCGTGCACGGCCAAATTTGAACATTTTGGTCATGACTTGGTGAATCAGATAAATGTATCTCCAATTTTGCATTTCCTCCTCTCCTACTTTGTTGGAGGGACCTAAGTGCAAAATTTCAAAAGTGCACCAATAGTCTCAAAAATAGATTCCAATCGCCTTGGAAGTTACCTTTGTCATCCTCAGTCAAACTTAAAATCCTCGAAAGGGATAAAGACACTAGAATAATCCCACGGAGACATCCACATCATCTTTTGATTAACCCTCGAATATCATTTTCAAATTACTTTAGACGATATAGTAGCACTATAAAAAAATTGTTGGATGGAATTTAATTATCTTTGTAATTCACAAAAAGCAAGATTTTGTAATTTCGAGTGATTATATGTGGTGGAATTTATCAATGTAATTAATAACGCTCACAGTAAGGGCGTTAATGGAATACTCATAAAAAATTGAGGGATGAATACCACGGTTCCTAGATGCCTAATTGGGAAAACATGATTGTTAAAATGTGATTTAGATAATTTTGTATCTCCAATTTTGCATTTTCTCCTCTCTTACCTTTTCAGAAGGACCTAAGCGTCAAAATTGTAAAGTTCGCCGGTTATTCGACCGAACCAAACATTAATAAAGTTATGAAAATTTATAAATTTCAATTATTAGCTCCTAACTAACTATTAACGGTTGTGAAGGTCAATTACATTTATTTTGGTCAAACGCGAGCCCAATTACAAAGCTAATGGGCTGAAAATGTGAGGCCCACGTTCAGGTATGCCGTTATCGATGTCACTCTTACGTCGATAACATGTTGACATAAATGATTAATCTGTGACATCGCACATGCACAGGCGGAATTCACACAAGTCAATTAAATTCGCTTTGGTCAAATAAAGGCTCATTGCTATGGTAATGAGTTGAATTACCGAGGTCCACATTTAGATTATCCGACGTTGCTCTTGCGTCAGCAAAGTGTTGGTATAGTCGACATCTACATGATGTCGCACGTAACGAGGAAAAATTCACAATGATTCGTAACGAATTATATATAGATCCCATCTCATACATCACTTCAAACATTTAACTTTCCCTCGAATTTCAACGGTCCCTCAACTCATTTTCTCAAAGGTATGGTTTCTACATTCCCTAGATTACTTTCATTTCATATTTTTCCTTAAATTTGATATGTACATGTGTTGTTTGTTTTTTTCTTGAAATTCCAATGGATTAGGGTTCTAGATTGTTGGAATTTTAGTTCTATGTTTTCACCTTTCAACCGGACATATGTTAGTTTGTTTAGAACCATTGTTTACTATGGTTTCTGCTTTTAAGAATGACTCTGTTAGGTTTGAATGCAATGTCGCTGGTTCAAAAATCCTCCATCATTTGAAGCGATCATCGAGCGACGTCGCTCATTCATAATTTCTGCTAACAATGCATGAATGAGACGCACACAATACTCGATTTCCAATTGGTTTTACCGATGTGTGAGCAACGTCGCTTAGACATATCGACCATGCCATCAATTTGAATCGATGTGTCAGTGACGTTGCACACACATGTCAACCAAGTCGACTAAAAGGATTAATTGAACCAATTTACATCAAATCTTATTCTTTCTATCACAATATTTATTATTTGTGACAATATAAATTTTAAGGATCATGACTAACAACGTAGGATCGAGTAGACATGCCTCGATTGGGGTGAGTGATTTATTGTTTAAATTTAAATTGCTATTTTTTGATTACTTATTTTGTAATTTGAGTTTTTACAATTTCATTGACCAATGCAAATCCATAGAGATTCAGATGAGAACCGTTGTCAACGGACTACATTCAGGGATGTCATTCCACACTTTGTCCACACCCTTACCCAGAAAAACTTTGGTTCAAATTCTTGTATGTCCTCTCTATTACACATGTATTCTATTCCCAATAAACTTTTCCTATAGATTACTTTCATATGTATTAAATGTGGTTTTTAGGTTTAAAATTTAGTACGCCCCAGATCAGCTTACGGAGCTCCAACCACCGTTCAAGTTGCCTACTGTGTTGCAGTGCAACGGAAGGGAGTATGACATGCAATACTCGAGGAACAGGAGGCTAAAGTCCTTAACCTCGAAGGGGTTTAAATTTTTTCTTGATGAAGATGAACTCCATAGTTTTTAATGCTATCGTTCTTCGTCGTAGATTTCAATAACCGTTGAACATTTTTATGAAATAAATTGATTCCAATTTGGAACAATATTTATTTATATGCATTTAATATTCAATCTAATTCTATTTCTTGAATTTTATTTCAACGTTATGGAATCCTTCATATGTAACCCAAGATATGACCAATTAATAATTCAGAGTGATATTGAACTCCCTGTCCCTCCTGCATTTTAGAGAATAGTAATTATAAAAATATACACAATATGCAAAGTAACTTTAAACAATAATAATGTTGGTGGGTCATTTCAATAATAAAATTAGAATTAAACACCACTCCACATAAATTCTAAAATACTATGGATAAACACTTTAGGCCAGGAGACAGGGCCCCTGCAGTGTAGGCACTGATCTTCACATCATCATAAGCCATCATCCTATTACCCATGTGCGAGGATTTGTAATATCTTCCAGTTGTTTCATAATCTCCATGTTCACTTTATTTGATCTCACCTCCAGAGTAACTGATACCTGCAAACATGCAGAATTCACCAAACCCAAAACAAAGTCAAGATATATTGAACAACATGAGAATATATTTAAATACATGAGTATATGATATGGATTTAAAGAGCCAAAAACAACATGACCATCATAAATGTCGACTAATCATTCCAACTGTAATGGAAAGCAGCAGGGGATAGATATAGGGGACCAGTCAGGTTCCTTCCACCAACAGTAGGGAGAGGGAGTTCAAGGTCACTCTGAATATAACCAAGACTTGTGTCATTTGTTTCAATGATATAGGTTTTCAATGCTTCTAACACCTAATTTTAAAGAATTTTTGCTTTACATTATCTTATCTATAGTCTTTGAATGTGTTGTGTATTTTGATTTTCTAGTCCTTACTCAAATCTGTCAGATTGTAAAGTTTCCTTAAATGTGTACCTAGTACTATGTTTTGATATGGTTTTGGACATTTTTCCAATAATTGTCTACTCTTAAAGTATCAATTTTCTGGGTATCTCTGTTTTTTCCCGTAGCGCCCCAGATATATGTGACGTCGATAGCCTATCGGTCACATATCGGTCTTTTCAAACTGAGTACGATGTCGTATATTCATATGTCAAGGAATCTACATGAGACATTGCACTTAGTTCAGTTTGACCATCGGTGTTACCGATACGTTAATGATGTCGCATACAAGCATAGCCGTTTACTTTATATTTTTAAATACGACCTCATTTTTGTGTTGCTTTCTTCTTCGGTGTTGTTGACAATCTAGCGACATTGTGGGTACTCGTCGTCCGGGTCACTGATTATGACCAACATATATCTGCGATGTAGGGGCAACATCGCACCATGCATTTATAGGTCTGTTATGCCCTTGCCATTTTCTTCTATTAACCAGGATAAATGACAGGCGAAGGATCCTCTAGCCACCCCTCTTTCCAGGTCTTTCACCATTTTACATAGGTTTTTACTAATAAAATTTCACACTTTACCCTAGTTAATATTTATTTGTTCTTGAGCAGTTCTCCGCATCACGGAGCAATACCGATCCCTTGTGTTCGACCATGAACATCATACAATGGCTACTGATAGCCCACGGTTCTTCTGCACCTTGAAGCAGCAGAACTTTAGCAAAAACCTAACTTTGGTAAGGCATTTTAAATTAATATTAACTTTTCTTAATTATATATATATATATATATATATATATATATTTTTTTTTCTAATCAATATATTTTTTGATTTAGTACATCCAATGGGAGATTGTACCACTCCTACCGACTGAGAAGACCCTCATTGTGCTAAGGTGCTACGAGATAGAGCGGCGTATGAACTACTCAAGCGGTGGGAAGATCAAGACCCCGTACTCAAAGAGTTTTGGGGATTTCCTTTTTGGAATCTGCGTACGCATCGGGGACACCTTGTTCTTCGAGGTGATAGAAGTTAGGGGACCAATTGTCTTCAAGGTCATCATAATCCGAGCTGATTGAGTTTATTGTAATTTCTGTTATGTTAAAAATATGAGACAATGCTTAATCTAATTTATGTACTATTTGTAAGGATATGTTCATGACTTTTCAAATAATTTAAATACCTTAATTAATTAAACATTATATAATTTACTGTTGTGGTTTTCCGCTTTATTCCACCATTTTCAATCGAAACGCAACAAAAAAAGCCTTCTTAATCTTTTAAATAACACTTCTTCATTTACAAAAGTCCATTTGTTTCTACTTTATCCTACCTTTTACATATCAGCCACGTCGGTCTTTTGTCGTAACATGTCGATGAGAACGTCGTAGAATGCAATTTTGGATGTTCTTCCGACATAATATATGCGACTTTGCACGCAATTCGCTAACATTATTTACTCCATTTCTTTTATCTTTTACCTCGATTAATAAAATTCTGAGGTAAAAAAATATCATTTACGTTAATTTTTTAAACCGAGATAAAAATAATTATTTACTTCAAAAAACCGTAGTAAAAGAACATTTTATCTCGGTAAAAGGGTGGAGTAATAGGTCCAGCTTCTTGTAGTGTATCCTGTCACTTCGTCCAACACCATTATCGTCATCAATTCGTTGAAAACATTCTCCTCACATGCTAGATTGCCCTCATCTTCGTATGCTCTTCGATGGTGGTTGATTTGTTTTACTTCTCTGAATTGTATGTTTTTATGACTGGGTTTTGTGATATTCTTATGTTTCATAGCATACGAGAAGGTTGAGAGGGTGAAAATGACAGTTTTTTTTCTTTTTGATCCCTGTAATGAATATTATTTGCAATGAAAGATCATCATTTGTAAGAAATTTTCCATCACTTTGCTCTTCTTTTATTTCTTCTCAATTTTAGGAAAATCTTGATTGCTTTACATTCTAACTATACTTGTCTATGTTAATGGTTATTAGGGGTACACATTTTTTTGGATGAATGTATATATGAGAGTTGATTGCTCGAATTTCAGTAACACTATTTGTTTTGATACACCTTACTGAAAAATAATAATGATCGACCGACTATGATATTTGTTGGCGTTAATCTTCACAAACAGGTAACATTTTATGTGCATCACTTTTATATGATGAAATATTTCTTACTTTTAAAATTCTCACAAACAGACAACATTTTCTTTTGTAGTGGACTTTTGATCACTTATGTGAATGGGAAATTTATTGTGAAAATAAATATGCTTATCTCTTGATTTTTTGAAAAATTATACATGGTTTCTATCATTAAACCAATTAGTGTTAGATGTCATTAACAACCTGTTATAAATTAGGGATATATATCAATATATCCCTATATACTCTCTCTGTCCCATTTCAACCTGCAATTTAACTATTCTGGACTTAAAATTTAATTGGCATATAAATATAAATACCATTGTGTAACACATTGTTTGATTCATTAAAACATATATTTTCATAATATCAAATTTTCACAAGTTTTCATTATCTTTATAAAAATATTAAGGATCAAATATATTTCAAGTCAACTGTTAAAATTCAAAAGATGAACCTTGAAATGGGACGGATGGAGTACTAGAAATAGTGTCAATATAAACCTCAGATAATTAAAACTACAAAAACAACTCTAACTACTTGATAAAAGTGACATTATAACTCTCGGGTGGACATTTCAGCGTAGATCGTGCTTTTCTGGCTGTTAAACCCCCCCCCCCCCCGCAAATGACAAAAATATCCTCAGACCAGAAGTTGAATTTGGGTGGAAAATTATACCCTTACCCACCGCCGCCTGACCACCGTGCCACCGCCAGACAGCCACCGGACCACTCTGCCACCGTGTCACCGCTAGACAGCCGCCAAGCCAAGGTCGCGCCGCTGCTGGACCAGGTAGGGTTATATCAGCACATTCCTAAAACTTATAGGGTTATATCAACATGTTTCTAAAAAGTGTAAGGTTATATCAGCACACACTATAAAATCAAAGTGTATGGTAGTACACTTGACTGGCCCTAACGGGTGTTCACATCATCATATATACCATTATCACATCATAACAACATCATATACACCATAAAATTTTACATCAAAACATCCTCATTCATATTAAACACCATTATGACATATCCTAGCCTCATTTAAAAATCATCAACATTAAAAACCTAAGGTAAAAGAGCACAACAAAATAACAACTACACACAAAACCAAAGGTCATCAAATCATCAATCTGGATTAAACAAAACAAAATAAACAAAAATTCATCGAAACTCCTATATTCTATGACATATATACCACATATATTTAATCATATGAAGAGAAGCGAAAGAAAATCACATAAGCAAACTCAATAATGCATAAATTTAGTGAATTCAGAGGAATTTTGAATGAAAATACCATTTTTGAAGGGTTCCCACACCTCCACTTCAACGTTCGCTATGTCGACCTCACCAAAGCTCCTCTTTTGTTGCCATAATCAAGCTGTGGAATGTCGGTGATCTATAGAAGAGGTTGAAATGGTGGTTGGATGCATTTGGCGTTGATTTTGTACTGATATGACACTTTATTTTTTTTGTATATGTTGATATAACCCTACACTTTTTATGAATGTGCTGATATAACCCTCTAAGTTTTAGGAATGTGCTGATTTAACCCTATAAATTTTAGGAATGTATTGATATAAGCACACCTGGCTCAATGGTTGTCCTGCGGCAGTTTGACTATGGTCCGACAGTGGCCCAGTGGCAATAATTGGGGTTTTACTGACCCTAAGGGAAATATCATCATTTCCTAATTTTTTATTTTTTTGGTTTTTTCCAAAAGGGTAAAATGTCTTTTCATGGAATTCCGCAAAAAATGACATTTTACCCTTCCGAAAAGAACCAAAAATTTGAAAAATAAGAAATGACAATATTTCCCTTAGCATCATTAATACCACAATTATCACCCAGAAGGCTAAAATGTATTTTCACATAATTCAGGCTAAAAGTTGTCGAAAAGGGTATTTTTGCAGTTTCACTTATCATCTAGGGTTATATTGGTACTTTCAACTACCGGATGATTATATTGGCACTTATGTGAATTATATAGAATTTATTTTTTGCTTAACCTCTTGAAATTTAACTATTCATGAACAATTTTAAAATTTAAACATATTAAATTATGTATAATAAAAAGAGTTCGTCTCCTGTGAGGCAACCTAAACTTTAGGCAGGGACCAAGGCAAACCACCTTACTGAAAAATTGGGGCCGGAGCATAGTATTTTTTGGCTTCATATTCAAAAAGGACGAGAAAAAATAGGGACTGATGTGCAAATATGGACTATGAATTTCTAAAATATAAAAATACAACGCTTTCTCCTTCTCTCTCTGATCTCTTCTCTGTAATATCTAATCTCATCTTCCAAAATTTGCTCAATCTCAAGCTCATCAAACCTGGATGAATTCTGGAAGATTTCACCTTCAATCTCAATGATATCTAGAAGAATTCAAAAATATGAGCACGAACGAAGATTCAAAATACGAAGATTAAACCTGGTAAACAAATTTCTTCTAAAATCCACTTTAATTTGTTCATTAATGCGATAGAAAGATTTTCTAATTGATCGAATTGATATGAAAAACAAATTGCATGAATCTTACCGAAAAATCAACTACTTACTCTGAGAACAAATCAAAATCGAGAACTTCAAGCAGGAAATGAGACTATCCAAATCACATATAATGTGGACAACGAATTGAGCCTTACTTTTTCATATAAGATGTATATACACCATATGAGGTCTCCTACATTCTGCTGCAACTAAGAATCCTTGCTCAGTATATGAATGATGTTCCCTATTTTTTAGTTAATGTTCAATAATCTAATAGCATGAGTTCTCTATCTTTCCTGCTGATGTTTAATTTTATCCTGATGATGTGACAAGTTATAGCAAGAGACTTATGTTTCTTTTACTACTGTTGTTTACAGTACATGATCATTAGGTGGCTATTTGTTTTTGTTCAATTATTCATGATATGTACTGAGGTTTACATATAGATGTTCAGGTTAATTGTAGCTCCTGTTTGATGTTTCATAAACAGGCTGAAGCAGTGTAAGTTTTATAGCATGTCAATTGTATTTTTTTCACCTGTTGTTTACTGTACAAAATCATGAGATTGCTATTTTTTGTTGTTGTTGAGTTATTAATAATATATTATGAGGTTTATATTTTATACTAAGTTTTACATATAGATGTTGACGTTCATGTAGCTCCTGTTTGATGTTTCAAAAATAGCACCTGAAGCAGTGTGAAGTTTAAAGCAAGTGAATTATATTTTTTTCACCTGTTGTTTACAGTACAAAATCATGAGGTTGCTATTTTTTTGTCGAGATATTCATAATATGTTATGAGGTTCCTATTTTATGTACTGAGGTTTACATATAGATGTTGAGGTTCACTATAGCTCCTGTTTGATGTTTCAAATACAGGACTTGAAGAAGTGTGAAGTTTTTAGCATGTCAATTGTGAATTTTTATCATCTGTTTTTTATTGTACAAAATCTTGAGATTGCTATTTTTTTGTTGAGTTATTAATAATAAATTATGAGGTTCCTATTTTATCTACTGAGTCTTACATATAGGTCTTGAAGTTAACCGTTCCTTCTGTTTGATGTTTATAGAATAGAACCTGATAATCAAATACAACAGGTTGATGTTTATGAAAACTTGGAAGGTGTAACAGCAAAAACATGGGAAGATTTTAAAGACTTATACCGCCACTCAAAAGGAAGGGGTTTCAGCAAACGGATATCAACAACATGCAGGACAAACGACAACAAGCTGAAGGGAAGATATTACACGTGTTCTTATGAAGGTAAAACAAACAAAAAATCTGTAACTCCTATAGTTGAGAATAACAAAATAAAGAGGAAGGAATTATTTCTATCAAGAACAGGATGCAGAACTAAGATGTTTATCAAACTAACTTAGGATGACATCTACACAGTCCATCAACATGTCAAAACTTACAATCATGAACTTACCATTCCTCAGTGGCAACATCTGCATAGAAGTGAAAGAAAAATAGATCTTGAAAAGGGAAAAGAAATTGAAGAAATGGAACAAGCTAGACTGACACCAGCAGATGGATACAGGTACATGGTTAACGATGTTGGAGGTGAAGAATTAATTGGGTACCATCTTCTAGAGGTGCATTTTATTTTTATAGTTAATGATTATTCCCGAGTTATTTTGGTTTATTTATTAGTGGCTAAATCTGATGTAGCCTCTAGATTTAGATAATTATGTGCTTTAATCAAGACACAGTTTGGGTACCATATCTGTCATGTCCATGCTGATAATTGTACATAATTTCTGCCTTTGAGATCACACTTTGCTGAATCTGGGATCATATTTAGACATCTATGGTTGATACACCACAACAGAATGGTCGTGTGGAACACAAATATCGTCATTTGTTAAATGTGGCTCGTGCTTTGCATTTTCAAGATAATTTGCCTATTGAGTTTTGGGGAGAATGTGTTCTCAATGCTACTTATATGATTAACCGGACACCGATGAAGCAACTCAATGGTCGTACACCATTTGAGTTACTCTATGGACGTACATCAAGCTATAAGTTTGCCCCAAGGAGTCGACGATGTGTTTTTCTTGGGTATCCTGCTGGCAAGAAAAGATACTGCCTTTATGATTGGAATCCAGTACCTTCTTCAACAGTCAGGATGCTGATTTTTATGAAGATCAATTTCCGTACGTTGTGCCATCTACTACTCCACCATCACCGATGCCTGACATTACCCCACCTCGGATACTTCACCGCCACCAGAATACCTACAGCCGCCAGAGTATCCGTCGCCACCGGTGGCCCCTGATCTAAATCATCGGCCTATTTTTCTATGGATCAACCCAATCTCAGACGCGCTGCATGCGCCATCAATATCCCCCCACCCACATTTCACGCGTTGCCGGTTGTCGGTCACCACATGCCTCCCGCGCCACCTGAAGATATGCCAGCGTCACCATTACCGTCCAAGGTGGCTTCTCTTCCGCCTACTTCTCCACTGCCGCCTGCCTCACCAGTTCGATCTCAGGTGCCGCTTCCTGCGACCAAGCTACCTTCTGTATGATATAGTGTTCGAGATGGTCGACCTCCTAAATATTTAGAACACCATGTATTCTCTATTGCTGATATCAATGCCCCCCTACGGCTACAATCACACCTGCATCGTCAAAATCCTCAGGTTTTCTCAATCCTTTAACTGATTTTGTAAATTGCGATAAATTTTCTAGTATGGATTCTAGATTTTTAGGTGTAGTAACTTCTAGTGTAGATCCCACCAATTATTCTAAGGCATCGAAGTATGCTCATTGGCGTGATATTATGGATGAAGAGATTAATGCTCTTGAGTGCAATTGAACGTGGACCTTGGCTCCTCTACCTCTGGATAAGACTTCAATTGGATGTTAATGGGTGCATCACACCAAGTTCAAATATGATGGTACTATTAAACGTCACAAAGCTCATCTAGAAGTTCTTGGCAATCGTAAGAAGGAAGGAATTGACTATACTGAGACATTTGTACCTGTTCCAAAATGAGTTCGGTTCGTCTAATTTTATCAGTTATAGTCATCCGTGGTTGGGAAATTCATCAGATGGATGTGCATAATGTTTTTTATATGGTGATTTGCATGAAGAGGTGTTTATGCACCCTCCGCTGGGCTATCCTTCACCCACTGGCTAGGTATGTAACCTTCAGAAATCTCCTAGCAATTGGTTTTCCAAGTTTACTCAGGCTTTATGAGCATTTGGCTTTGTTCACAGTAAGGATGATTACTCTCTATTTACTTTTGCTCGTGGCTCAGTTTCCTTGCATGTACTTGTCTATGTGGATGATTTGATCATTGCTGGTAGTTCTTCGTAACTCATCTTTGAATTCAAGAAATACTTGGGCTCTTGTTTTCACATGAATGATCTTGGTACACTTAACTATTTTTGGGTATAGAGATTGCTATAAGACCGGATGAGATGTTTCTTTCACAACGAAAATATGCCTTGGATATCTTATTAGATACAAGTTTATCAGCTTCTAAACCAACTAATATCCCTATGGAGCAACAACATGATCTTGCGAAAGTTGAGGGTCCTCTTTAGGATGATCCTGAACAGTATCGGCGCCTAGTTGGTGGCCTTATT
This sequence comes from Rubia tinctorum, assembly GCA_032355605.1. NCBI lineage: Eukaryota > Viridiplantae > Streptophyta > Magnoliopsida > Gentianales > Rubiaceae > Rubia > Rubia tinctorum. The sequence goes on from JAULKM010022444.1 coordinate 22,493, forward strand.
TACTTGACCATCACTCATCCTGAACTCAGTTACTCTGTTCATATGCTTGATCAGTTTATGAAGTCTCATTCTGTTCCTCACTGGAAAGCTGCAATTCGAGTTCTTCACTACTTGAAGAGTCATCCAGGTCAAGGTTTATTTCTCTTTTCACGAAGTTCTTTACAGTTAACTGTTTATTGTGATCTGATTGGGCTGTATGTCCTATTACACGACGATATCTTGTTGGGATTGTGACGATTTGTGATTCTCCAGTTTCATGGAAAACCAAGAAGCAACCTACAGTTTCTCGTTCTTCTATTGAAGCGGAGTATCTAGCTATGGCTTTTACTTGTAGTGAGTTGTTGTAGCTTAAGCCATTGCTTAGGAACATAGGTGTTGTGCATTCTGCTCTTATGCAACTGTTTTGTGAAAGTCAATTTGCTCCTCACATTGCTGATAATCTAGTATTCCATGAACGTACGAAGCATATAGAGATTGATTGTCATTTCGTCCATGACCTTGTTTAGTCTGGTGCTCTTGTTACTCATCATATCTGCATGACTGATCAACCTGTGAACTTGTTCACCAAAACTCTCAGACGAAATCAGTTTCATTCATTACTTGGCAAGTTGGGCATTTGTGATCCCCATACTTTAACTTGAGGAGTATTAAGGAAAAAGCAATGTTATGTGAATATTACTTGGAATTGTACTTAAATTAGATTTCCTTTTCTGTATAGGTCTTTGTAACTCTATATAATGTCAATTAGAGCATGAATAAAACAAACACATTCTTATTGCCCTTATTTTTCTATAATGTGTTATAGACGGGGTTGGAGAACGGCTAATGAGAAAAGTTTCACCCATCATTTTCTAGATCTAATGAATCAGTGACAAGTCTGACTGATTCACCGACAAGTCAACTGCTTTTTTCATAGAATTCTGCAATGGGTAAGCATTATTTTACCCTTTTTTAGTATCAATGATTTCAAGAATATAGAATTAAAATTTTTAATTTATTTCATAATTTATTTTTCTTCAATAATTTTAATTTATTTTTTCTTCAATAATTTTAATTTAAGTTTAACGTTTGTTTATGGGTTATGAATTGTTTGTTGTAGGAAAATTTTCCAGCCACTCAAAAGAATCAGAATCATTGAATATAGAATGAAGAAGGATTATTGAAGATTTAGGGTTCATAGTTGGTTCTTTGTTTTTGTACATTGTGTTATAGATTTTAATTTTTTTATTTGATTAAATTTGGAGGAAATTTTAATATGTAATTGTGTTTTTAATTTTGGGTTAAGATTTTTACTCTAGATGATTCAATAGTCAAAAGTCACGTCTGACATGTATTTTCCTTCAGATATTTTGGAGAAAATTTTCTCCCTTTGGCAATCTAAGACACAAGAAGTATGTTATCTGAGGGCGACTCGTGGCCGGTGTATCCAGGGAGTGAAGTGGATTCACGGCAAGGGGTGGCCGGTGCATGAGTCGGCGGCGAGTGAGTCAGCTGGTGAGCTGGCAGCACGGGATGCTGTCGATCATGCTGTTGGGCACCCTATGGCAAACAAACACACATTTATGAAGAACCCTGAGCTTCCGGTGAAATTTGAAAATTTAAATCTTCCAAAATGATAGGTGAGACCGAAGAAGAAGATGACCCAAACATCTCCGATGGAACTAATGAACTCTCTAAAATAGCTTGAACATCCAGGGATGATAGATCTGTAAAAGTGCCAGTACGGGGTGGCTGGAAAAAAAACTCATGAAATCGAGCATGGCGAGTGATGTACTCCTTCTTCGTGATAGGATCAAGACATCGATAACCCTTGAACTGTGAACTATAACCCAAAAATATACACGACAATCTCCGAGGGACAAGTTTATGCACACATGGCCTCAAATATGGGAAGACTCGACAACCAAATGGATGAAAATGGAGTAGTCGGGCGTAGTACCAAAAATAGCAGAGAGAGGAGACTGACCAAATAAGACTAGAGTAGGCAATTTATTGATGATGTAGACTGCAGTTGAAATGAAGTCATACCAAAATGAATGATGAAGCCCATAATGAAAAATTATTGATGAACCTGTCCCTCTAATATGACGATGCTTCCTCTCTGCGCGACCATTTTGCTCTGAAGTGTAGGGACATTAAAGCTGACGATAAATACCCTTAGACGCAAAATGAGTTTGCATGCGATGATTCACAAACTCGGTCCACCATCACTCTGAAAAACTTTAATGGTGGTAGAAAAAAAGATTCTTAACAAGTGCTTCAAATTGCATATAAGACTCCACAAAATTAGACTTTCGTTGTAGAGGATATAACCATGTAAATCGAGAGGAATCGTCAATAAATATGAAATAATAGGAGAAGCCAGCTCGAGAGACAATAGGGGATGGTCCCCAAGGATCACAATTAACGAAATCAAGTATGTGTGGTGCACGTTTTAAATTTTAACAAAAATAAAGATGCTTGTCTTTAGCCATCTCACAAGCAGGACATAAATGAGGCTTAAACAACAAACTAGTAACTGACAAACTTCCTAATTTGCTCAAAGATGAAATGATGTTGTGAGACACATAACCCAGTCTACTGTGCCAAAAGTTCAAAAAGATGTTTTAGAAACACTCGATGCAACAAAAGCAGATAAAACAGCACCACCATAATCCAAAACATATAAGCCACCATCATGATGGCCTTTGCCAATAACATCTCTGGTAAAATTGTTCTAAATAGTTATAGAATAATCATCAAAGAAAATAACAACATTCATATCCCGAGTCAACATGCTAAAAGACAGTAAATTTTTAGAAATTCGTGGAACAACAAAAGTATCAAATAGTGAATCAGAGACCCGATAATGACCAACATGCGTAATGGGAAGAGCAGACTTATTACCAAAAACAACATGTTTGTTACCAGAGTAGGGAGTCACATGCTTAAGAGAGGACTGAGAAGAGGTCATGTGGTTGGTTGCGCTAGAATCAGCTATCCATCGAACATGCGGAGGAGTATGTGGTGGAGATGCAGGAGATGAGGCTCGAGAGACCAAATGAGAGCAAATAGTGGCAACATGACCAACTTTCTTACACCACTTACATTGTAATTGGTACCATTCACCGTGTAATTTGGAGCAAAAGGAAGAAACATGACCAGGAACATAACACCATTGGCACCGTGGTTGATCTAGAAGAGGCATAATAGCAATAGAATAATAAATAGGAATAATAGGTAAATATGTGGTGGAGGACAGCGCGTGGCGCGCAAAGGTATCAAGAGGCAAAGCTTGGAGCGTGAAAGCACATGCGCCAGAATGTAGAGAGTGTGTCCAAGTCAGGCGCGTGACACACATACATCATTGATACTAGCTGACATGTGATTCTCACGGCGGTAGCGTCGAAGTTGCACCGGAAAAAGAAGACGACCGCTAGACTGAGCAAACATGAACATAGATGGAGAGAATCGGAGAGGGAGCTGATCGCTGAAGATAAAACTAACGCCGGTGAAGCCAAAGAAGAATGTCACAGATCGGACAACGCCGGTGTATCTCGGCATCGAGAAATAGTGAAAGTCAGTGAAAAGAGCGATCTCTAAACCCAGGGTGGATGACTGGCTGCGATGCTTAATAGGAGGAAAAGCTGAGAAAACCCAAGCGAAAGATGAGGATGATAATCGGCGGAGCAGCGGACAGTGGGCGGCAGATGGCTAGCGGTGGGCAACGACTGATGTCTTTACAGAAGAGGAGTTTTTTTTTTAAAAAAACAAAGAAAAGTCCACAAAAACGAAGAAGAAAGACGAGGAATTTTAGAGAAACCTGTATGAGACCATGATATAATGTAAAACCTACAAATAATTGTGGTTGTGTGTTTTCATATATATAGTGAGTATAAAGGGTACACAAGGTAGAAAAAGATATGAAAAAATATATATACAAAACCAATCGGAAAGGGTATTACTTTGTTAGTCTGATTCTAATTCATCTAATATTCTATTATGTTGCAACCCATAAAGGTTCATGTTCAAGCTTTCTGCAATGTCCGAGCGTGATGGCTGTGAAATCTACAGAGACTTCATGCACAGAATCACTTAGGCATGAGAAGAGCGTGTTGAGTCATTTGGTGGATTGTTCTAGCTTAGTTCAGTGCTTTGGAGAAGAAATAACACGCAAGACTGATGGATCTGGGGTTTACAACCTGCTACTCGAATACGGCTCCGGAGGAACTTTAGAAGACAAAATTGAAAGAAGCAGAAGCAGGGGCTGCCGGAGTCGGGGGTCAGGTGGTAGACCAGGACGATTGTTGAAGAGCTGATCAAGATTCATGAAGCTGGTTTCGTCCATTGCGATTAGAAGCCGGACAATATTCTACTCTTCTCCACCGATCAAAAGGGATAGCAATTCAATTTCCGGGAAAAAGATTTGTGATTTTGGGCCTACGAAAGGGGTAAAACAAGACAGGAAAAAGCGGAAGTTGGATAGGAGTATAGGACATGGAAAGGAACACCTTGGTATCTAGCACCTGAAGCAGTAAATGAAGGGCTGCAAGAAACCTCCGCCGACATTTGGGACTGATGCTGCAAGGATCCGGGACTGATGCTGAAAAAATTCATCCACAAGATTCAGAAAGCGGATTGTCTCCCTAAAATTCCAAAAGATTTGTCACCAATGGCCAAGAGTTTCCTATACTCTTGTCTCAGGAGAATGGTGAAGAATCGGTTAACTGCAAAGTGGCTGCTTCGACATCCTTTCATTAGTGGATTTCAAGATGACAACAGGAGGGCTGCATCAGGAGCTGAAAGCACCGTGGATTCGATAAGATATTGCATCCCTTCACGCTTCAATCCTTAGCTTATTCCAAACTTAGCATTCATTTTGCATAGATTATCGTCACACATGAACTGGACCTATTCTGACTTAACTTTTGTATTGATTCAATTCTTTGCACATTAATTAGGACTCTCTTTATGTAATTTGCTGATGTAACTTGTGAACGGAATGTTTTTCAATCATCTTTCTTTTAAGATATTAGAATATGCTGCTGCTATACAGACACTGTCTTGGATCATGGATACAGTGTTTATTTTTTCTAATTTTAATATCATGTTTTAACCTGGGTTTTGCCTTTATATAAAAGAAATTTCATGTTAAGATTCTTACCAAAAAATCATTATGGTTTGTTAACTCCATAGAGTTCATATTAATGAAACATTAAGCCTAAATTGTGTTTAATTTTGAGTAATTACATAATTAGATCTGGGTAAGTTTTAAATTCAATAGTGAGCAAATTGAGAAGGAAGCAATAAATTTTTCAAATCCCTCCTCACTGAGGAGACAAACCTTTCGGCTGGTATATATTATGAGAGTTTCCTAGAACATATCCCAAAACTGATCAACTTGGAAGACAATATGAGGTTACTGAACCCTATAAGTTTAGAGGAACTTAAACAAACTGTTTTTAGTCTTGATAAACATAGCAGTCCAGGACCGGACGGTTTTTCAGCTACTTTTTTTTATCAAATCTTGGGATATCATCTCAGATGATCTTCTAATAGTTGCAAATGATTTCCTATCTTCATCTATTATTCCAAATGGCATCAGCAGTATATAGATAACATTAATACTAAAAAAAAATTACCCCTTCCTCTAATGATTTCAGACCTATCTCCCTTTCTAATGTTATAAATAAGATATTTTCTAAACTACTCACTAAGAGGATGAAACCCTTGTTGACAAAGTTAATCTCACCAATCAGTCAGCTTTTCTGAAAAACAAGGACATCTCCGATAATGTTATCTATCTCCAAGAAATGCTGAAATTCCTAGATAATAAATATAGATCTCCCAACTGTATTATGAAACTGGATCTAATGAAGGATTTTGATACAGTGAGTTGGGGATTTTTAAACTCTATTCTTCTTGCTTTCGGTTTCCATGGCCAATTGGTTCACACAATACTTAAGAATATATCCAGTGCTTTATTTTCTGTTTTGATGAATGGGAAACCAGTAGGCTTCTTCAAGGCACAAGAGGCATCAAACAAGGTGATCTCCTTTCTCTATATCTATTTAATCTGTTTACTGAATCATTTCCCAGAGCTCTGATCTTCATTTTCCAAAATAAAAGTTTGATTGCTTTCAATTACCCCCTAATACTGCCCCTATCTAGCATCTTAGCTACGCCGATGACACCATCATTTTCATTAAGGCAACCAGGTCCAACCTAATAAAACTGAAGGTTTTCCTTCAGGTCTTTGAAGAAACTAGTGGGCAAAAAAAGTTTTGAGAAATCAGAGTTTTACTTAAGTAAATATGCAACTGCGGCACAATTTAATCAGACTAGGCATTTAATTGGAATGAAAGAGAGCACCCGGTCTCTGAAATATCTGGGAGTCTCACTGTCTGGGGGAGGATTAAAAATGCTCATTTCAGTCCCATCCTAGAGATGATAAATAACAAAATCCACAATTGGAAAAACAAGTGGTTGAGTGTGGGAGGAAGGATAACCTTGATTAATGTATGCCTTTTTTTTCTCTACCACAACACATTTGGTATGTACTTAAACCCACATCTTACATAGTTCAACAAATAGAAAAAAGAATGGAAAATTTTTTTGGGGGAAAAATGATCATAAACCGAGGAAGCACTGGAGAAGGTGGTATGCATTATGTCTTCCAACTTCACAAAATGGCCTAGGTTTTAGGTCTCTGAAGTCTATCATACAAGCATGTAGTTTAAAGCTATGGTGGAAGTATCAGATTGGAAGCACCCTTTGGGCACAATTCATTTCCTCATTATGTGAATCTAGTAGAAAAAGTGCTAACTGGAAAAGAATTAAAGAGGTGAATCAAAGGGCAGAGATTCATTCTAGAGTAATCCATGGTTAAGGGATTTGCCCCATTTGGTACTCGAATTGGACTGATAAAGGAGCTCTTATTGATCAAATTGGCACATAGGTCTTTTTGTTTAATATAATACCTCTTCACTCCACTGTAGCCACATTCATTGAAAATAAACACTTTTTTCTACCTAACTTTCTTCCTTTTGTCAACTCTGATACTGCAATATTTTTGCAGAATGCCATCATCTACAGCCACAGGGAAGATAGGCTCATCTGGAAGCCATGTATTACAGGGACCTTTGGATTCAAATCTGCTTACAACATCTCCACAAACTCCACAGGTGGTATCTACTCTTTATCCAAAATCTGGAATTTCAGACTTCCAAAGAAAATATCAGTTTTTATGTGGAGACTTCTTAAATCATTGCTAGCTTTTGATAATATTTTAAAATGATGCAATTTTTCACTGGCTTCTAAATGCATCATTTGTGACTTTGAGGATTCTTTGAACCACTTTTTCAATGGTTGTCAGCATGCCACTCAAATCTGGGAACACATATTCCCTTTAATGCACCTAATACCTGCCCAATTTCAAACTATTTGGGACAGATTGTCCTGTATCTGGCATGTTAACACTTCCTCTGCTGTTCAAAAGCTAACTACATCTATCATTCCTACTCTTGTTTGCTGGTACATGTGGATAGCAAGAAACAAATTGATCTGTGAAGGAATTCCTTTCACTGTCCACAATGTTTTTAGGGATATTAAGCAGGAGCTTTTTACATCTTCATGGCAAAACCGACCTACTGGTGTAAGTCCTCTGATTTAGATTTAGCAAACTATGGAACTATCCCTCTTATGAGACCACCTCCTAAACCTATTATAACACCTGTTTTCTGGAAAAAAAACCCAGGGTCACTGATTATAAAACTAATGTTGATGCATCATGGACAAACTCAGGTGACACAGGTTTTGGTAGAGTAATTAGATCATCAGGTGGTGATTTCATAAGGGTA
>JAULKM010022454.1:0-14129 GCA_032355605.1 Rubia tinctorum
CTTCTTCTCTTTGGTCTTAGTGTAGTTGTCTCCTCTTCCTTTCTTTGGGTCTTCAAAGTCTTCATTGTCTTCAAAATAGAGTCTTCAAGGTCTTTAAATCTTCAACAATTACCTCGTCTAATGGAATCCTCGTTACAAGTGACAAAAGCGATAAAGTCACTCTTAACTCTAGTAATAGAATTTCAAGGTGAAATAGAGTATTAAAAGCACAAAAGCCTACCAAAATGAGTACAAAAGATCCCCAAAATCATCATATAATATGGACACATCAATACAGTTATTGATGTTTCTCGTTTTCAGCTTGATGTTTCATGTTTTAGGCTTTAAGTACTGTTATTTGTGTTGGTGTGATGTTTTAATGTCAGTGTTTAGTGCTTGTGGTGTTTCCATACTTAAGTGTGCAATTGATGCTCAGTTTTGATTGTGTGTGATATCTTAGAGTTTTGTTGCGATATGTGCTAATTTTTGTGTTGTTGTTGCTGTTTCTTAGATGTCTAAGAATGCTTGCCCATTATTGCTGCAATCGAGAAGGAAATAGGATCTGTAAACAAGTTATTTTACAGATGTGATGTTTTAGATACTGTTATTGATGTTTCACGTTTTATGTTTGATGTTTGATGTTTAGGTTTTAAGTACTGTTATCTGTGTTGGTGTGAAATTTAATTTCAGTATTTAATGCTTGTAGTGTTTTAAGTGTGCAATTGATGTTCATTTTTTTAGTTGTGTGTGATATCTTATAGTTTTGTTACGATTTGTGCCAATTTTTGTGTTATTGTTGCTATTTTTTAGATGTTTAAGAATACTTGCCTACTGTTGTTGCAATCGAGAATGAAGTAGGAACTATAATTTTTCTTTTTTAGCTGTGATGTTTTTGATACCGTTGTCGATGTTTCGGGTTTTATCTTTAATCTTTCATGTTTAAGCTCTAAGTTTTTTTTATGTGTGTAGGTGTAATGTTATAATTTCAGTGTTTGATGCTTGTGGTGTTTTCATATTTAAGTATGCAATTGATGTTCAATTTTATTATTTTGATATTTTAGTGTGTACTATTTTGTTTTTCAAATTTTGATATTGATATTCACATATTGTATGTGATGTTTCTCAATGTTGCTGTCAGTGATGTTATGTGTGCTATTGTGATGTTTTAATTTCACATATTGATGTTTTAATTACTGTATGTGATATTTTAGATTATTGCACAGGAATACTTTCCAAGACCTCTACGCTGTCATTGATGAGATATTAAAAAATATATTTATGAGGAATCATGCTCCCAAAGGTGTTCCCTTAAGCAAAGGACCAAATATTGACCTTTGATGTTTGTGTTAATGGAGTAGAAGGGAAATCCTCTTCGAAACTAGTAGGAGAGAAGGCACATTTATGAATAAGCGAGCAACAAAGGAAAACAAGTCGAGGGAAAATAGAATTTGAATGTTTGGGATGTATTGTTTAACATTGATTTTTTAGTTATGATGGTTGATTGTTAGTGTTAGTGTTGTGGCATTTGATTGTTATTGATGTTTTAGCTTGATTTGAAAATTTTCAGTGTTCGTATTATTGATTTGTTATAATATTTGAACTCTTTTGTAATGAATGATGTTTGATGGTTCGATAGTTATGTCGATTGAAATTTTCACGTGTTAACGTAAAACTTCAAATTAAAGTTTGCCACTTTTATATGCTAATTTTATATGTATTTATTTTGCCATTGATGATTTATTGAATTCTTTCGATTTTGAGTTGTTAGTGTATGATGTCTTGTTCATTTGTAATATACATAAAGTGATACGTATTATCTTATATGTGTAAATTATCATGTAAAAAAATATAACATCAGTGGATAGAAGTTGAACATCAAAATATATTTTCCAAATGCAACAATAGTGGAATGTGTATTTTCATCTTATTTTAAATAAGATGTTTTATGATGTTAGTTTGATATTTTATGTTTCTAATATGATGTTTAGTAATTATTATATGATGTGTATACATTTAGATATGAATTTGAAGCCCCAAAACCAAACTTATATCCAGCCTAAAGCCTATTAATAAGACCCAAATAATCAGACCAAAAACTAAGCTCAGTTTCACGGTCACTGGAAAATTGCTCCGATGGTTATCACCGAAATCAACCTCCACCTCCTCGAACCTCCTCTTCCTCACCGGAATCTTCTTAGTTGCCTTCACTGATTCTACTCCCGAATTCTTCGATTTTATATATTCTCTGATTCTCCATCTAACCCTAGGGATTTAATACGTTGCCGATTCAGCCATATCTTCCTCGATTCTGTCACCATATTCTCCGATCCTCCATCTTCTCCGATTCTCCATCTAACCCTAGTGATTGAAGATGACACCGACGACGATGAACCCTAGCGGTTGAAGTTCCTAAGCAGTGAATCCCAATGTCGGTGACCAAATAATTAAAGACAACGATAGCGGATGAATAGAAAAATGGTGGCGGGCAGAGGATATCGACGTTGGCGACCGTTCAACTGAAGACGATGATGGAAGAATGGTCAAGAAATGGCATCAGAACGGAGAATATCAACGGCGGTGGCAGAGAGGGCGAGGAGGCAACGACGGCGACAACAGAGAGGGGACGGCGACATTGCGGCGGAGGAGGCGAGAAAAAGGAGATGAGTTGATTCTGTTGTTATTTTTGCTTATTTACTATTTGGTCCCCCATACTTTCATGCTTTTCAATAATTTCCCCGAGTCCAAAGAATGTTGAATTTTGCCCCCGAATTTGATTTTCTCTTTTGCTATTTTCTCTCTAGTCCTTGGTCTCACCATGAGAAGGTCTCGCAGGATGCGGACTCTTTATATTTTGAGATTAATTATTGAAATAGAAATTAATTTAATTGTCTAAATAATATTATTCCTTTTGTATTAATGTGAATTATATATATATATATTAATTTGAAGTTGTGAATATTATTTATATTTAAAAATGAAAGTATTTATATATATTTGTTGACCAAAATTAAATAAATACATTTAAATTATGTAATACATATATTTAAATTTATATAAATTTATAAATCCACAACAATACATTAATGTTAAAACTACATTAGTTATGTAACAAATAATGTTAACAATATAGATATTTAGTTTATAAATAAAAATAGTATAATTATAAACGTGTTTAAAAAATTAAATTGAGTTAAAATATATGAATATAGAAATTTTCAATGCAAACATATTATATTAACCAAACACAATAAAAAATACAAATAAAATACAAATAGTACATGGAAATTACCAAAAATCACAAAAGACATATAATAAGTTGTTACAATAACCTGAATTTGATTAATGAAAAAATGATTCAAAGCATTTTTTTACCAAATCTGTTTTTAATTGATGATGTGTTGGTCTATGTCGGATTGCAGATCGTGTTTGGATATATTGGGCAAAATCAACTTGACGGTCATGTTTAGACTCCTTTGTAGTTCATCATGTAAAGACGCCACCGACTGTTTATGGTCATAGTTGGGGCCATGCACCATGCTATCATCCTCAAAAATCATGTTATGTAATATAATATATGCTGAAATAGTCTTACTCACAAATTTCATGTCCTACATATTTGCCGGGTTGTAAATAATATGGATCTGAGCTTGTAATACCCCAAATTCACATTCAGAATACTTTCGATAGCTTTCTTGAAGTTGTGTGAAATGCTTTGCCTTGTCATCTATTGGGACACAAATAGTTGGCAAAAATGTAGCCCAGTCCGGATATATAGTATCTCGTCTTATAAGTGTTGCCATTAACCTGAAAACGAGCAGGTGGTGCCTTTCATGACATAACCTCATAAAATAATGGAGATTGATCAAGAACATTAATATCGTTACATGAACCTGGAACAATGAAGAATGGATGCCAAATGTGTCAGCCAGAAGCAACTGTCTCAAATATTATTATCAGTCTCCCACTTCTCCTGCAAATTGCACATGTCATGCCTTAGGACAATTCTTCTACTCTATATGCATACAATCAATACTTCCTAACATTCCAGAAAATCCTCGATCCTATCCTTTTGGGATGAGATGTGCCACATCTTGCTTTGTTGGCCTCCATAGGTGAGTAGGACGGAACCTAACTATTACACTCGTGATAAATCTCTGGAATTCCTTCCTCAAAGTACTAGCTCTGATTCACTAGCTTACATCTGCTTGATCATAGACCAAGCCGTAAGCTAAAACACACATTGCAGTAGTGCACTTATGATATTCATGGAACTCAAGCTTACGGGCTGAATCTAGTTTTTGCATGGAATATTGGTCATGATTATAAGCAACCTCCATGACATGGAGAAACAACCTCTTCTTATGCGGAATATTGTCCAGAACACCTCATCAAAATAAGTTCATATCTCCGGTGAAGGATCAAAATAGTCTTTCAACAGAATCAACTAGCCATCTGCACGACCCCTATCGATGGTTATTCTTTTACACCTTGGGATCCTCCTGATTTTTTCTCTTTCTCTAAGGTAATAAAAGTATTCCTTATAGAATTCTGCTGCTTTTGATCAGTAGCTACCATGTAAGATTCTATGAAAGCATCGATATTTGTAGTTGGAGGAACGAAATTTTGTTGGGAATTCAAGGATTCCTCATTTTCATCTTCATCATCGGTTCATGAATTAGTAGAATTTTACTTGTAGTGAGAAGAAGATGCCTCATTTTGATATTTCAAGAGAAGTAAGAGGGAAGATATGGGCAAGAGAATGAAAGGGAAGAAATGAAATGGTTCGTAAGTGAACCATTTAACGTGAATGTAAAGAATCCGAGATGAATTTATATAGAGATATAGAAAGATGAAGTTGATAGAAAATTATTGAATAAATTATTGCATAGGCATTATTGCAATATCATAATTGATGGGTGTTGGATACTTCTCAAATCGGGTTTAAAATTATGGAGTGAATGGTCCATTCTCAATAAAGGTTTGTTGTATAATTAAAGATGAATACTTCATTCACTATATGAGTGCCCAAGTGGGAATTCTAGTCAAATCATGCACTCATTGAAGTGTGAATAATTTTCGATGACTAGTCAATTTCTATAATGGCTCTATTTGGCAGAGCTTTTAATCTGTTGTACTTATAAGCAAAATATTTTTAGTATTTGGTAAAGTACTAAAAAACAGGTTATTTTGAAAGTAGAATATATTGGGGGGGGGGGGGGGTGGGCAGAAGCAGGTCTCCCCTGCTTTCAAAATAAACCAGTTTTGCTTATAAGTACAGCTCTGCCAAACAAAGCCAATATATTACACACCTAAACAAATTGAAATTCACCATTAAAATAAGAAGTTACATCAAGTACATAAAGAAGATTCATACCAAATTACAATGAAGTTGAAACACATGCTCAACATTTAAAATTACAAACACATAAGAACCGATTATTTATAATTAGTCCATCCTTTTACTAATCAAATGATTCGTAATCTCAACTTCATTTTCAGTGACGCCATCTCTATGCAACAAAGCCATAAGTAGTGTCTTGTCTCCTTGAAGTTTTTTATGTTCAAGCATCTTCATTTGAATCTCCAATATTTTCATCTCAAGCATCCTTCTCGCTTGTAAATCATCTTTTTTTCTGCTCATGAAACACATTCATTTGATTGTTCGCGATGCCAATAACATGTAGGCATGTAATATATTTTCCATTCATTGGTTCATCCAATATTTGCATCGACTCATCCCTCTTTTACCTTTTCCTTTAGTTTCCTTCACACCGGCAGGTCTTGGTGGGTATTTAGGTATAAAAAATTCACCACTATTAGGCATAGCCAAATTCGGTGATGAAGAGTAGTCTCCACAATAATTCACCCTCGACCTTTTTAAGCTTTCTCAATTGCTCGGTTTGTTGACATTTTTGTCAAAGATGTAGATGTATTCCTTATTTTTGGAGGTGTACTCACATAGAAATTGGGTTGATTATGCAATAAGTCATAGAATTTTTTAAAGTAAAACCAGAACCTACCTCTTCCATGTACAAGGTGTGTACCTCTTCTAACACGTTTACTTCAGATCCTCCACTCTTATATCGTCGATTGGTTTCAGACATTGGACCGATAAAATTTCAAACCAAATTTTAAATTATTCCCTACCAATTCTTTCAAGACTTTACACCTCAAACCCTATTAGTGTTTTCACTTATATGTTCCTTTAAGTCAGCAATTTTTTAAGTGGGTGTCTGCCTTCTAGTCTGTGTCGATCGCTCTATCATCTTTAGTTTCCAACCATGTATGAATAAGATAATAGTCATCATTCAAATACCATTATAATTTTAGTGCGACCTTTGTCTCCCCAGAAGGTGTTTCATTTTCCCTCATCGTCGGTTTATGTTTATCAACCACATTCAACCCCGCCACTTTAACTACCATTGGATTGTTATAATTTCCACCTTTACTTCCTCCACCCTTGCCATAGCTAGAAACACCCCTCATGTTTACACTTCCTCCTCTGTAAAATTTTTTACCGTCGGGCATGAAATAATTACCTCCACTTGGTGTCAGAAACTGTGGATTCGTAGGAATATGTTGTAAAGAGTATGGATAGCCATGGAATGACATGGGGGTTAATCGAACACCACCGACATGTTTGGATACATTGGAATATAAGAATTTGATGGATATTGAAAATGAGAAAATGGACCATCGTAATGATAGGGCTGTGTATTTCCATATTTAAAATTTTCATTACGAGATGATTTCACATAAGAATTTTGACTAAAAATTGGAACTTTGGATTTGGATTTGGTCGTTTTGTTTCCTTTCGAGAAATTGTATTTTTTTTCCGGATCATTGATTTCTTTCATCCATGATCAAGGAAAAAATTCAAATGATAAAGGGAAAGAATTTTTTGACAAGGATAATTTTAGACTTGTATTGAGTTGTGTATCAATTTGTAGTGTTTATAAGACCCTATTTATACATGAAATAGGGGAAATAAAAATTATTGATTGAATTATTGCATAGACAATATTGTAATGTCGTAAATGATTGGTGTCAGATACTTATCAAATTGATGAGACTCTAGGTGCATGTGTTTCGTAAGGCATTTAGCATATCTTTTGTTGGCTTTCATATGGTAGATTGCTAGATTTGGGTAAGTTTACTTTACAGCGGGTTTAGATGGCCATTTTTTATTTTCTTATCTACATCCCTCATTATTTATATATAAATGATTCTATGTCCTTACAAGCATTTAGATTCTATTTTGTGAGCTTAATTGTAGATTGCTCATAAGCACTTCAGAGAAGTTTAGTGAACAAGTAAAAATGTGGTAGGAGATAGAAGGTTCGAAGAAGGAAGACAAAGAAGCGGATGAATTGTGATCCGGGAGTTAAACCAAGTTCTGGGAACTATCCAAGAATAATCAGCATCTGAGGGTGGCACTATTGGATCCGTATTCTTGAGTGCAATAAAATCGACTATAAGAACTCCCAAATCAGATTAGTAGTTCACTCGCAGTGGCACATTCAAGTTGAACGAAAAGCCATGTTTTGGAAGAGTCGAAGACTGTCATAGCCCGTGAACATTTGCACATCCTATGCAATGCTTGTGCCAAACTATGGGTCATGGAGACTAAGTTCTGGCGATGGCCATGTGCTTTTGCATGGCATGTGCGCCCAGAAGTTGAAGAACGAAATCTCCAATCCACGGCCTGAGACATATTGCGTGACTGCGCACTCAGAAGAAGAAGACTATGACTCCAGACGGTGGCCCACGTACTTTTTCAGAAGCCACGTGCTTAGAACGCCCAGGGATCATCTCCAATTTGCGTGTCGTGTGCTTTTACACATCTCGTATGGCATGAGCCGTGCACTTTTACCTGGCTCGTGGTGACGTGGTACTAGTGGTGGCATTAGGGTTTCACTTGGGTTTTTCCAAACATGGGCCTTTAGAGGCCCACTGATCTTTTCCTATATAAGGAGAATTTAGGGTTTAGGGTTCTTCTTCTATTTTCCTTCTCTAGAGTTCTTAGATCCATGAGATTTAATCCAATGAATACCATAGATTCAACAATAATAGTAGAGTAGATTAATTTCTTAGGGATATATTTGTAATCATAACTAGATGTTGACTTTGTTAGATTCCTAGATTTCTCTATTTTTATGCCTATGAACATTCATGCTTGATTTATGCTTTATATTCTTGTAAGATGTATGCTATGTATGTTCTATGATGCACCCATAGATTCATTTGTCATATGTCATCGTGCTAGGCTTGTCATGTCATCTTGGGATTGTTAGATTAGAGATATTGTATGTTCGCAAGTATCAGAGAGGTGAGTGCATGCATGCTATCCTGAGAGTAACATCGGGGTCGTTAGACTCTAACCTAATTGGCTCATCTTGTAAAAATAATTCATGGTAGGGACAATAGTTTCCCTAACTAGGGGAAACCCTTGGCAAACCCCGATAGATGTACATAATAGTTTGTAGTGACTAGGGTTGTGGTGTAGCGACTAGAGTATTGTCAACCCTAGAGTCATCATGAGATGCCAACTCCTTTCCTTGTCTAGGCATAGATATTGGTGTCCATAGTGGAGTCCCCGGGATCTATTGTCCTTACTCTCATATCTAACAGTTGCTACCTATGCAAGGCATTGTTCCTTTAAGAGAGTGCGCATTGGCGTTGGGTTTGAGATTTAGGGGGAAGGAATTGGGGTATCGAAAAGGCGAGGGACACACCTTCCCTAATTGCGGAGGTGTTGTGATAGCTTATAAATAAGGTGATGAACCTTTTTGTCACAGACATTGGGAATGCCCGACTCTCATCCACATTATGTGACATAGGTATGGGAAAAGTTTATATGTCTTACATTTGATAGAATCAAGGATCAAAGTCACTCATAAGTCATGTTACAAAAATATTCCACAAGGCTAGTTTACAATAGTTAACCCTCCTATTTGTATGTTCCTTAGTTGTTAGATAATCCCCCTCTCCTTCAATCTATGTTTGTAGCACTAGCTATTCCCGACCCACAATCGAAGTGACGCCAGATTTTGAGTTGTGTGTAGTTAACTTACAAATTCTAGTATATCTTTGGACGACCCCCGGACTCTCCACTAGCTAATCTCTAATAGTTTGTATTGAGAACGGAAGTAACTTATAAATTATATCTTTGACTTTTGCACTATGCGGGTCAATATTACTCTCTCGGAAGGTTGGTTTTGTAAGACCACGCAGGGTGTGGATCACAAATTATGTTTAAAAGTGTGGGTGATTGGTCCTTTCACAATAAATATTACTCTCTATGTTCCAACCAAAGGTTCCTACTTCCATTTTTGTCTGTCCCAACTACAGGTTCACATTTTGACTATTTTCTTTTTTGGGCTGAAATTTGCCCAACTCATTTCAATCATTCACTTTTGGCTGAAACTTGGCCACATTAGCATTCATAAATATTCGTGCAAAAATGTGATGTGAACCTTTGGTTGGGACTCATCCTATAAGAATGACCAATCAAATCATGCAAGCAAACTTTGATTTATTACTAGGTACTAGTCTCACTATATTAACTCATCATACATTACACACCAAAATAAATTGATATTCATTATTATATGCAACAAGTTAAATCAAGTACATTAAAAAAATTCATACAAATTTACAATGAAATTGAAACTTTTGGGAAGGATAATTTTAGACTTTAGAGTGAGTTGTATATCAATTACAGTGTTTATAAGACCCTCTTTATACTAAAAATATAAATAGAGCCGCTGTACTTTAAATATAAACAAAATAAACAAATTATTCACCATAATTTAATTAATAATAGCGTCATTAATGTCGTATCCTAATAAATTTTATTTTATTTTCAATTTTTGGGACATTGAATATTTATTAGATCTTATTTTCAAATATTGGATTTTATTTTAGATATCTAGCAAGATTGCGTAATAATTCAATATAAATTGAGTGTACAAGAGAGTTATACTATATCTACAATCGTCCTAATCTGGGTAAGTAAATATTACATATTTACTGTATAATACACTTCCTCATTCGGAGTGAGAGGAGGACGGACGCTCAGGCTAGACATAAATCGAAGAAAAAGGTGACGTGGGAGTCCCTCAATAAAGATATAAGCATACTGGTACTAGGATGGAACATGAAGGACACAGAGAGTACCAATCCTGAACCTTCTCACAAACGAAATGAATATCAAGCTCAACATGCTTGGTCCGTTGGTGTTACACCAGATTGCTGGACAGGTACAAAATGAAGATGTTGTCACAATAGAAAAGCGTGGTGCATTTGATGGAAATATGCAACTCAAGAAGAAAATTATGTAGCCAACTCATTTCAGCAACTGAATTCGCAACACCCCTTTATTCGGTTTCTACACTAGATCGAGAGATAATCATCAGGAAATTGGCAGACCAAGAACCCAGGTTGTTGCTAAGAAAAACACAATAGCCAGAACTCGAACGAAGAGAGTCTGGACAGCCAGCTCAATCCACATCCGAATAAGCAGTGTTAGTGTGGGACTGAGACTTGACCAAGTGAAGTTAAAAATAAATTTTACCTTAGATATACCTGTATTTAATGAGATGTATATGAGGTTCCCATGGTGAATGCATAAACACGAAAACTTTTTGTACCGCAGAGGAGATGTTTGGATAAGTGATGGGAGGTACTGAAGAGCTCTATCCAGATACTTGTACAGACTAGGATGATCGAGCAATAGATTGATAGTGGTGCTAAGCTTGGCCCTAGTATCTATAGGCATCGCAAATGGATTGCAAGATGACTTGGATTCCCGACCTAGAATGTCCTGGGCATACCGCAGCTTAGATAATAATAAGTCATTTGAGGAGCGAGCAACTGAGATACCAATAAAATGATAAAGAGTTGCAAGGTCGATCATGAAGAATTCCCTGGATAGTTCAAAGATGATATTGCGGGGAAGTGTAGTGCTCAAAGTTGTGAGGAAAATATCAACGTATAGTAGTAAATATGTTGTGTAACCACCACGACTAAAGATGAATAATGAATTGTCACAAACAGTTCTTGGAAGCTGCGAGATAGGACAAAAGTAGTAAATCTTTGAAACCATATCTGAGGTGCATGCTTCAGGCCATAAAAATACTTTTGAATGCGGAAGACATGCAACAAAGCCAGGCGGCTGATGCATATTTACTATTTCACTCAAATCTCCACGGAGAAAAGCATTCTTTACATCAATCTGATGTATTAGCCAAGAATGAAAGACCTTCATGCCAAGAACGCTGCGTATGGTGGTGGGCTTAACTACATGACTAAATGTTTCATTGCAATCAATTCCAACCTGTTGGGTTTTCCCATTAACCACTAGCATGGCCTTTTACCCTTTCAAAGAACCATTGAAGTGAAAATGTTACAATGTAACCACATGCAAAGAATGACATGAGCATTAGCAGGTCAAGGTACCAAGTCCCATGTATGATTTTCAATTAACTCACGAAATTCGTCCTGCATGGCAGTATTCCAGTTGGGGTCCTGCACGGCTAGGTGATTAATTTTAGAAGTGGGAAAATGGTGGTTGGTGTGGCCGAGAAGATAGCTCGAGGTTTGAAGATACTATTCATGACTTAGGTTGTTATTGTGTGAGAAGGCTAGGGTGGAGGTGGTTAGACGCGAAGTACGGTTTGAGGTGGGGGTTCTGGCATATGGGGTGGCATTGTCAATGGTTTGGGTGTGTGAGATAGTGAGGGAAGGTCGGGTGGCGAGTGAAATGGCAGGGACGGCTCGAGGAAGGGAGGTGACAAAGTGGTGGTATCGGGTTGCGGGAAGGGAGTTGGGGAAGGCGGAGTGGTGATGTGATGCTTTCTAGGATGACAGGTGAGTTAGGATTAAAGGACAGATCGAGAAATTGGTAGGCAGGGGTGGTGACAATGTTTGACTCGGTGAATGTAAAGACTGCTTTATCAAATCTGACATGACTTACATAGTGACCTATCTTGTAGAGAGACACAATGAGAAGGGCGAGGTGCAAGTTTGTGGGGAATTTTGGTGGAGAGGTTTAGGTAACAGGCATAATCGAAGATACGGAGATAATCATATGATGGTTCTTTGAGAAAGAGAGCATTAGTAGGGGAGTGAGAGGAAAGAACTTTAGTGGGAAATATGTTGTGTAAATGTACGGCCGTGTGTAGAGCTTCAACCCAAAAGGTTGGTGGAAGAGATACGTGATATAGAAGAGCTAGGATGATTTTGTTTAGTCGACAAATCATGCGTTCTGGTTTACAATTTTTTAATGAGGTTTGAGGGCAATAGTAGTGGAATACAAGGTCATGTTTTTCGGCAAAATCATGGAAAGAGGAGTTATAAAATTCACGACCAAGATCACATTGAAATGACTTAATTTTGCGCTAAATTAAGTTTGGACATACGTATGAAACTGCACAAATTTTGCAAACACCTTAGACTTGAACTTTAGAGAATAAATCCACACATGTTGAGTATAATTATCAATGAAGACCAAATAAAATTTGTAATTTTTTTTCTCAAAACAAGTGACGTCTGCAAGTCACAATGAATAAATCAAATGGAGCAGCAGTAGTTGAGGTGGAGTAAAAAATCTATAGTCATTTATGTTTACTTATTTCACAATAGTTACTTAAGCGGATCTAGGCTCTTTATTAAAGCAAATGTGTGACTGAGACTGGAGATGGTTGAGGACAAGAGCATCGGGGTGTCCAAGACCAGAGTACTAGATATCTGGCACAAGTGTGACAAAAGACTAAGCAGGCGGGAGGACTGAAGTGAACGACTGAGTGGGAGACACGTGATATAACTCACCTGCACTATTGCTCATCAAAATAGTCTTCCCATTCCAAAAATTGTTCACAAAGAAACCAAATGGGTTAAACTCAATTGTCACGTTATTTTCTATTATGAACTGATGAACGAAGATAAGGTTTTTGACAATGTGTGGAGTATGTAGGACGTTGATAAGGTGCAAGGTGTGGCCAGGGGTGGTTATTGGATATACCAGAACCATAAATCATAAAACAATTGCCATTACCAACAAGAATAGAATGGATATTGCTCGTATGTAAAGGAAAGACCATAGAACCTGCATCAAAGGTGAGGTGAGATAATGCGCCAGTGTCCATGTACAATTGTGGGTTGCTTTCGATCTTGATGGACAAATCCTGGAACTCTTGTCCAAGGTCTATCGCCTGAGGTACCTCAAGGTTTGTGAGGTGCGCCAGTCCTTATTCGCAGCTGTGTGTCAAATTTGGAGGATGCTATCAGCCGAGGCCTCATTGGCGATCCTCACGGTGGAGAGGGGAACCAGGACTTCCAGGAGGGCGCCCAACCTGGAACAGTGGGGTAAGATGACGGCGGAGGACCCCATTGCAACACCCACAACAAGGAGCAGAGCCGGACCTCGTCCGCCACATCCTCCGCGATAGCCTCGGTGCTTTTACGAGTTATGAGGAACAGTATACACTTGAGTAGGCGGACGTCAAGAGATGCAGTGGGAGCTGGTGGCGTCGGCACCACCATTTCCACCACTGGTTCTTCACGGATGAATCAGCAGTGCTGCTCCAGTTCTAGCATGTTGCAGACATTTCAAACGAGGGCATCATTTGGTGAATGTAGGAGGCAACCATATCAAATTCACTAGGCAAACCTCACATAAGTTGAAGCACCAACCTTGATTGTTTACAGGATCGTTGGCATATTCCAATTGGCCAGCAAGTTCACGCAAGCTGGGAGGTGGACGCCGTACCTCTCAAAGATAATATTTATAAGCCCTAAATGCTTAATAAATACAATTAAGAAAATAGTGGCAAGTCGGGGTCGACCACAAAGAAAAGGAATTTTCCTAAGGGTTCATGCATATAGGGGAGGATGTAAGCCTAGATAAAGATAGATACATATATATATATATATATATATATATATATATATAAAGCATGTAAAGAGAGGGTTTTTGGTTGGTTTTCTAAGTTATGAATTGAAACACAACATAACTATCAAAGTAAGCTATTTAAAAAATGGTAAAATCACAATTAACAAAGTCTTGTGGGCAATTGATTTCCACTTCCAAACCAATTATAGATCCTAGACTCATTCACTCATTCATTCACATTAATTGCATATGGGGA
>JAULKM010022481.1:0-14128 GCA_032355605.1 Rubia tinctorum
TCTCTTTTTATTCTTAAATACTCACGCGAAAAATCCTCCAATATAATTCTCTCATTTTTCCACAACAAACATTTCCGCAGAGAAGTTGGAATATGAACGTATCGGTTTTGTTGGTGAAGTTTCCGCAGAAGGAATGTAATTGGCGGGGTTCTGCCGTCCGTGCGTTCACACTGCACCCCAAGAGTACGTTTGTGAGGCTTAAATAATGTCACGTGCGTCTTTTAATGAGTCTCTCTCTCATCCTTAGTCCTTAACCAACCAACCGACGCTTTGAAATGAATTCATGTTTCGGTTAAGTTGGAAGTAACCGACAACCACATATACATCATGCCATGTTTGGTCAATTTTCTCATACCATGTTTGACCAACGATAACTTTATTTATGTATAATAATTGTGTATTAAAATTTGTTGTTTAGAAAATACATCATGCAGGGAATTCAATGATATCTCACATAATGATATTTGTGTATATATATATTGGTTAAAATTTATGGTCAAATGTGTTTTGATAAAGTTGATAAAAAAGTGTGCAGGTTGAACCGGAGGAGTATGATTTATCACCTAATTTACAATTGATTAGTTCACAAAACTTTCTGTCAAGTCTACCATTTGATGGGTAAACTGTTCATGCGTATCATGTTTCTTACTCCTAAATTATCATTGCTTACCCATTGTAATTGTTATACTCTCTAATTCCTCTACTGGTGTCATCATAGATTCAAGTATTTAAATTCAGGTGAAAAAAATATGAGTGGATGAAACTGAATGTAGAAATGGAAAAAAAAAGAATGAGTGACTGAATTGAAAAAATCTTACCAAAAATAAAAAGTGCGTAAATCCAAAAAGAAAAGTGTGACAATAATATAGTGGATGAAACTGAATGTAGAAAGGGAAAAAAAGAATGAGTGGCTGAATTGAAAAAATCTTACCAAAAATAAAAAGTGCGTCAATCCAAAAATAATAGTGTGACAATAATATAGAAACAAAGGAATAGTCAATAGTCATTGAGTATATCATACTAATACTCCTTCCATTTCATTGTATTTGTCATACTTTCCTTTTCTGACTATTTTTTTAATATATTGGAACACTTTTATTTTTTTTTACAAGATTTCTTCAATTGATTATACCATTTTTTCCTTTTAAAATTCAACCTAATTCACTTATTTCATCCATCTAGATTCAGAATTTAAAGTCAGGATGTGAATTACAGATAAGATAAATATCTTTTACGCATAGACTTGGTTATTTCCTTTTTCCTTATTTCCCCCTTTTTCCATGCATGTCAATTGTGGTTGAGTACGATGTATTAATAATAAAAGGAAAAATAAAACCGAAATGGTTTCAATTATAGTACTTGCGTACAAAAATGTTTGGTACAGTGCGATTGGTGGTTCATCAGCCATGTCCATTATCAACCCTTTACTTACCTTTCTCCTTTAAGTTCATAAACCGGGCATTTACATCTCGCGGTGGCGGTGATATAATTGATGATGACAATAAATCATTTGCAAAATAATTTATGCACATTATAGATGTTTTAATCAATCAAAAACAGTAGATGTTTTTATTTTCTTTATAACAAAATATAGAATGCCTATTCTTTTATTTTCTTTCTCTTATTCACGCCTCTTTTCATTTATGTACTAATTTTATTCACTATATTTAATATTTTTATCACAAAACATTCGTAACAAACAGCATATGTTGTGGCTCTTAGAATGATTTGAATAAATTTCATTCACCCTTAACAGAAAAAGTGTTTTGATTAAATCACAATCACTTTTAAAAATTAATGCTTGTTTGATCCCACTCTCACCTTCGCAATAAACCTATAAATGCCTAAAAACTACGGTGACTTAGCACGATATCACCTATTGTACAGTGAAAGTCTGACGAGGCTACCATAATGAGAAAGTCTCATATTAAATCGATTAACGATTAAACAAATCATGAAAATCTTGTTTTAATATTTTTTATGGTCAAAATTTTTCAAAGTTATAGGAAACTCATTGCGGAAAATAAAAACAAATATCAAATTACCTTGTCAGTTACATCAATTAGTAAATAACCTCATTTAACGTTTAGTAGGTATAAAACAATAGGGAAAAGTGCAAAAATGACCATATAAGATTTAAAAAGTGCAGGAATAAATTTGTAAAATCTGAACGTGCAGGAATAACCTTGTAAAATTTGAAAGTACAGGAATGACCCCATAAGATTGTTAAAATGTGCAGTTTTGCCCAACTTACATTATTTAAGCATTGACCAATGCAATTCAGACATTTTACCCAAAGTAAAAAGACAAAAATATCCCCTAAACTTATAACTAAATATCTAATGACCATTATATCCCCTAAACTTATTCTTCTCTAACTCCACACCCTAAAGCTCTTCAAATACCCTAAACCTAAGCTGCCGCCACTGACGCCAGAACCGCCATCGCGCCACCATCTAAGACCCCGTGTCACCACCTCTGCCTAGACTCGCCATACCACCGCCGACTCATCCTCCACACCTGTCGCCTCCCCACATCTCCCCCGTCATCGCTCAACCCTAACTCCGCTCTTACCTCTCTGTCGTGCGCCATCTCTAGCCCCAGTCACTCTTCTCCGCCACCCTCCCTCTCTGCCCCGCCACCTCTCCCCTGCCACCGCTTAACCTTAGCCCCCTCACCACCTCTCCCTGCCACTCCCCCACCTACCCTAACTCCACCTCTCCTTCATCACCCCGCCACCACCGCTGAACCCTACCTGCTTAGCCTCCACTGCGTAACAGCTTCCCACCACCTCAGACCCCGCGCCATCATCTACCGCTAAATCAAACCTGTCATTGCAGTAGAAACACCACCACCACATGGGACGTCAGCCACAAACGGAGAACACGAACGCCGCTTGCTCCCACCACTACCACCTCCGCTCCCCCACCGGGCCTTTGTCGCTGCTCCACCCATAACTAGATCCACCGCCACCCAAATCCACTACCTCATACCTAGAACCACCAAAAATCCAATCCACCACTGCTTAGCTCCCACCACCTTAAAAAACCATGGCTTGCTCGCAGGAATCCTAGCTAGCCATCCCCGCCATTCGTACCACCGCCACGCTCACCGTTCACACCACTGCCATGCTCACCATTTGCACCACTGCTATGCCGCTCCAGTCAGTCTGTCGCTCGGGCCAGATCATGCCAAATCCTGAAACCTTGGCTGCGCCGCCTCCAGTCCGACGAGAATCGGAGGGGAGGAAAGAAAAAAAATGAGAAATATAGAAAAATGGAAGGAAAATGAAAGGTTAATAAGAAGGGAGGGTATTTTGGTCTTTTACTATTTTGATTTTTAAAAATAAGGGGTATAATAGTCATTTTACTGATTTCCAGCCAAATTGGTTGTTAACAACGTGGACAACGATTTCCAAGGTTAATTTTGCACTTTCATATTTTACTTGATCATTTCTGCACTTTCGCCTAAAACATAGGGTTAAAAACGCACTTTTCTCAAAACAATATTTTGTGTTATACTTGTGTAGCATATTAATATTAGAGTTAAGGGCAAAGATAACCCTAACTTTAGGCTGAAAGTGCCAACAACACCCTGCAATCCCAGAAAGTGCCAAAATAACCTTTGATTCCGCTGACTTTTTAGTCAACCATTTGATGTCCTGATTTTGTTCAAAAGACCCTTTTGTCCTTCCCAAAAACTAAAATTTTGGGTTCCTTGTCTTTCTTCGATTGGGTGCGAGCGGGAGAAAGTTCCTCTAGGGCTCTCCAGTCTTCTACGTTTTCTTTGATCGGGAGCAATCAGGTGTTGAGGAAATTTTATAACGGAGGGGGTGGCGAGCGGGGGTTATGGTTCTTCCTTGCGGCAGAGGGGGCGATGATCTAGGATTCCTCTTTGCGACGGAGGCGTGGCGAGCGGGAGTGGATAAGGTTCCTCTGTACTGAACTATTACAGCGGGTGGCTAGGGTTCTTCCTTGCGGTGGAGGGAGTGACGAGCGGGGGTGGTGAGCTAGGAGTGGCGGCGAGGGTGAAGTGAGGGGAGGGGAGGGGAGAGGGAGGAGAAGATTGAAAGGGGTGGTGGCGAGCAGCTGGGAGGGCGGGGGCTAGGGCAGATGAGATTGGAAGGGGGTGGTGACGAGCAGCTAGGGAGGGGTGGGACTGGGCGGAGGAGATCGAGAGGGTGGTGAAATTTATGGCGGTGGAGGTTTCTGGCAACAACGGGGGAGGTTTTCGGCGGCGGAGCAGGAGCGGTGAAGAAGAAGATCAAGTGTGTTTTAGGTATTATTTTTTAACTTCTTAGTCAATGGTATTTTCGTCATTTCATTTATTGTCATTTCCGGAATTTCATGTGTCAACGCCGGAATTAGGAATTTTGGCTGTATCAACACAATTTTTTTAAAGTAAGGGTAGATTGGCTCATACAATAATTAGTTATGGTTAAATTGGCATTTTATCATATTTCATAGTTATATTGACATTTTAAGTCTAAAGTTAGAGTTATAAATGTATTTATCACTTAATATTATGGCACAATTAACTTTGTAATTTTAGTTTTAAGAGTCAAACTAAATCAAATACAATCCTCAAATCTTCTCTTTCAAATGCACACCACTATTTGGGACATTATTTCTATTTGTTGGTCTTTCATAGGCTCAACATCTATTCATACTCAATTAGTGAGATTAATGCCTTCCTTTGTATGTTGGAATGTTTGGAAAGCTAGGAATTTTGTGCTTTATGATGCTAAACCATTCGTAATTGAATGTATAATTAGATCAGTGGGGAGGATCTATTTTTGACTTTTTATGCAAGGCCTCTGCCTTCTAATTCAATCTGGCATAGATAATGGGTTGATAGTTGTTTAATCCCTCAGATTAAGGCTATTCCTAAACCACAAATTTTGAAAGTTAGCTGGATTAAACCAATCACGGGCTTTAAAATTAATGTTGATGCTACTTGACATAATCTAACTAAACTCACAGGTATACGAATCATTTGTAGAGATTATAGGGGGTCTATTTTTTGCTGCTTAAGTTCTTACTTTGATAGTTGAATCCCCACTGGATTCAGAACTCTTGGCTATACAACAGGACGCTCTCTTTGGTAGATTAACTACACATGCTCATTTCCAAATTGAAACAGACTGCCTGAATGCAAAAAATTATGTGCTAAACCCTCTACTTGCTCCATGGTCATCCTATTCATTGGTTTGCAATTTTAAAACCTCTGCAAACAGTTGCATAATCTCTCATGTGAAAAGAGAAGGGAGTAGGGTGGTTGATAGCCTTGCTAAAGTCGGCTCTAGTTCTAACTTAAATGGGGACCTAAATTATCATTATCTAACAGATCGGGTCAGAGGTGTCATTCATTTAGATAGAATAGGTTTGCTTACCATTATACTCAATCCACCAGAGAACAATTTACTGCTTGAATTTATTTTTATACAGATACAGGTACACAGAGCATCACAAGGGTGGAAACCAAACTTTGCAATTAAGCAGCACCTCTCAAGCTAAAGGAAGACAATTCTACTCAACACTTTTGTTGCTCAGAATCTCAACACACTAATATTTGCAATTAAACAGCACCTCTGAAACTACAGAGGAAGGTAGATCTACTCAACACTTTTGTTGCTCAAAATCCCAACACACTGGAGATTACCTCTTGTCTTTTGGACTTTGTCCCATATATTGACATCAATGTATACTATATGGCCTCTCTGTCTCTTTGGAAGTCTGGCCTAACTTTTTCTAACACGGGGTGGAAGCGAGTTATAGGAAACACTTCCAAAGCGATCATCATCCATCTCTCTCATCTCATAACTTCTTCTCTAGTTTATCAAATGTATATCAAAGCCCAATTTACATCTCCCATCAACCAACAGTGGATGTTTTAATATTTTTTAAATAAAAAAATGTATAAAATTATTATAACATATATTGTAAAATTATTGTTTTTAAAACTTTTATGTACATACATAAAATATATATTAATAATTAAATATTGATACA
This sequence comes from Rubia tinctorum, assembly GCA_032355605.1. Taxonomy (NCBI): domain Eukaryota; kingdom Viridiplantae; phylum Streptophyta; class Magnoliopsida; order Gentianales; family Rubiaceae; genus Rubia; species Rubia tinctorum. The sequence goes on from JAULKM010022481.1 coordinate 6,012, forward strand.
ACCAACTTAAAAAAATAAATTATAAATTTAATTATGGAACATAGATAATGCAATATTCTCCTATGTTGTAATTTGATTTTTCTCCAAGAAGCGATTCATTCGTTTGGGTTACATAACTTACATTCTCTCCCTCAATTGTGTTTTCTGATGTTTCATTATTTATTTTCTATAAATCTTAAATACGATCGAGTGAGTAATGATATGGAATTCGTTGAAGAAAATCCAACCGTATGTAAACGTGTTAATTTTTGAGCTCAAACTCTATCCTAATTCAGATTTCGCTATATTATAGTATCAAAATCTTGCCGACATTTATACAGTAAATATAAAATTACGTACTACATTCGTACTTGTGATGGGAGTACCATTATTTTGCGGGTTTGCAATTATTTACATTTTTTAATCACGTTCTTAAGTGCTCGGATGGGATCTTTAATTAATTAAAAGTGCGGAAAATGTACAGGGAAAGAAAGCCAGCTGGTCGTGGTGATTTTACAATAAAATGAAATACTCACGAGAAAAGGGTCCGAATTGTTATACTCCCTCCGTTTCATTGGATGTTTCTATTTTGATTGTTTTTGTGAATTTGACACACTTTCTTTCTATGGCAAGATTCCTTCAATTTCATCTACTCATTTAATTTTTCCTTTCTAAATTCAATTCCATCCACACATTTTATTCACCTAAATCCAAACACATAAACTTATGATGACACATCCAACGAAACGGAGATAGTATAAAAACTAAAATGGAATCGAATCGAATCTGAAAAACTTAATTCTGACATTAACCTTCGACTAGGCTTTGGGAGATCACAGTTTTGAAAATAAAATATAAATATTCCCTCTGATTTTTTAACATTGACTATTTTTTCATTTTTTGGATGATTTAAAAAAAAATATTAGCTCATTTGCTTTTTTGGCAAATTCTAGATTGTTTTCATCCACCCAATTTACTTTTACTCTTTCAATACATTTTCAACCACTAATTCTATCTTTCTAAATCCAAGTGAAAAAGTAAGTAAGTCAATGTTAGTGAATAGGAGGAAGTAACATGCGTCATGCGTGGTGATCAGGACCCACCAGCACATGGAAATCTAGCTTATGGAGCTTAAACACATTTTCGTAAATTAAGGAAATTAGAATACATCATATTTGGTACTTAGTAATCATTAATACCATGATTTAATTAGATCGATGGGATTTGTCAACTATAATCAATGGCGATTTGATTAGAAGTAATTAATTAACCACCTCATTGTTGGGAGATCTCGATGCTGATGGGATGGTATTGGCTTTGGAGTCGGTGGACGGTAGGGGGATTCAATGATGTCATGGGAACGGAAACGGTGATTTCTTTGTTCAACTTTAATCAAGATTTTTCGGAAATGATATGATTTTTTGGTGAAAAAAGGATTTATCGGAAATTATTATTGCATTTAAACATAAGGTAAAGTTACATGCGTGATATGATTTTTATTTGGGCTGAATTCTATTTCAATCTCACACGTTACTGTAACATACACTCACTTAATCATAAACAAAATACGAATTTTACAATGAATTTGAGAGGTTTACAGCAAGAATGAGTAGGATTATTAGGAAGAAGATGAACACAAGTAGGGGTGGCAAATGGGCGGACGGGTCAAATATGAGTTGAGTAAAATGGATATATGAAAAAATATGTGTATGATCCATTTCAACCTATTTTATAATGGGTCAAAATGAGTTGAGTTGAAACCCGCTCAACCCACGGGTTGAATATCATTTAACTCATTGGTTGAAAATGGGTAAATTCGCGAGTTTCAACTCACATATGAACTCATTTGAGTTTATGTACCAACCCATGTTGGTAAAATCCGGGGGTTTCAACCCATAAATTGACACATATGGGTTTATGTACCAACTCATATGGGTAAACCCGCAGTTTCAACCCATATATTGACCCATGTGGGTTTTTTATACCAACCCATATGGGTAAACCCGCGGTCAACCCACAAACCCAACCCGCTCAACCCATATTTTTTAACTACCCATTTGACTCATTATCCATTTAACCCATTACCTATTTTACCCATACCCACCCGAGTTTAACAATAGACACCCCGCTTGACCCGCGGGTTATGGATATATTTTCCACCCCTAAACAGAAGAGTTGAATCTCATGAGGAGAAGAAAGAAAAATTGTAACTGAATTCTTATCATACAATACACATGACATTCTCTCTCTAAAAACCATCTAATATGTGCCTCTCCCTCTCAACTTGGCCGGGTTCAACTGATTAACAGAAAATCAGTTACTTCCCTTTCGCTTTGCTCAGCTCCATGTACAGTTCCTACGCTTATGAGCATTTGAGTGTGATAGGACAATTTTACCCTTGTTTACTTGGACTATATGACAATCCCCCCTCCTTAAACACGGCTTGTCCTCAAGCTATATATTATGAAGAATCCTTTTGTTTAACCAGGAAATGGAGCTTTAACTCAAACTGATGGTCAATCATGGAAATCAGGGAAGTTACTATCTTCCCACGAAGCTTCTTCCAAGGGAAAGTGATGCCACTTGATTAGCCACTGAAGGTGTTGATCAGAACCAGCATTAACAATCCTCCTTTGCAAGATCTGTTCTAGACTCAGCGATGACACATCCTCTTGCATAGAGTTAGAAATATGAGTGATGTCAGGTGGTAAGGGTCCTTGGCGAAGTTTAAGAAGTGGGACATGAAAAACTGGATGAATTCTTGATGTAGCAGGTAACTGGAGTTTATAAGCTACTGCTCCAATCTTTTGGACAATAGGATAAGAACCATAGTATTTAGGTGATAACTTTATGCTACCTCTCTGAACAACTGACCATTGCATGTAATTTTTTGGGTTTCAAATAGACCATTTCTCCTACCTACAAAATCCTTTCAATCCTTCTATGATTAGCATTAAATTCCATTCTTTCCTGAGCTTTTTTAAGATGCTTTTTGCAAAGAAATCAGAACTGACTCCCCCTTTGCTGCACTAGTTCCTGAGTTGCTGGTAAGATGACATCCTTAAACTCTCCCAGAGGTAGATTATGAGGTTTTACTCCATATGAGGTCTCATATGGAGTCATATTAATACTGGTGTTATGTGAGGTATTATACCACCACTCAGCAGTTTCCAGTCATTCATTCCAGGTGCTAGATTTTTCTTCACAGAAGCATCTTAAGTAAGATTCTAACACCTGATTGACCCTCTCAGTCTGTCCATCTGTCTCTGGATGGTAGGAGCTACTGAAATTTAGCTTAACTCCTAACTTACTGAATAGGTCTTTCCAAAATTGGCTAGCGAAAATTGTCCATGCCGCTTATGATTGCATCAGGTAAGCCATGTTACTTGAATACCTTAGGAATGAATAATTTGGCAATCTGATGAGTTGTGAAAGGATGTGCTACAGGTATAAAATGGGCATATTTGGTCAGTTTCAAATCCATGTGATTTTGGCAGTTTTTCTATGAAGTTCATAGAGATTTGTGACCATGCTCAATCAGGTAAAGGTAGAGACTGCAATAAACCAGTAGGTAGAACATTTTCATGCTCATTCTTTTGACAAGTAGAACATTCCCCTACATAGGATATAATGTCATCTCTCATGTCAGGCCAATAGAACAAAAATTCAACCCTCTTAATGGTGTGGCAGACTGCCCTCAATGGCCACCTAAGGTTGATGAACGAAGTTCATTCAGAATAGTACTTCTGATCTCTGATGCTTCCCCAATGTAAATTATATTTCTATTTCTGAGGATACCCCTATCATAATGAAATCCACTTGGCAATTCAGGAATGAGGGTGACCTGTAAGATGAGAGCTTGTGCTTGTTCATCCTCCTGATAACTATCTGCAATCTACTGCTTCCAAGATGCCTGTGCAAAACTATTCACCATCAGCTTAGACTGAAATCTCTCCCTCTTATCTTCTATCATCACTGACTCAGACTGAAATCTCTCCCTCTTATCTTCTATCATCACTGACTCAGACTGAAATCTCTCCCTCTTATCCCTTGCTCCTTGTACCAACCCAATAGTTCCTCATCTATTTCTTTCCATCTTTTTATCAGGGTAGTAAAAGATTTATGGGTTTTTTTAGAAAGCCTCATTTTATATGGACTAGTTGTTACACCAAGAGAAACATCATTTCAATAACGTTTAGAATCCAATTATAATTATTTATAAATTACGATACATACCTGAAAGTTTTTAACATAAAAATCTCATTGCAATAATTAAAAATATATATATTAAATTGACTTATTAATTAAATTAATTATTAAAATGATCTCGTTTAACAGTTAGTCAGTATAAAACGTGTTTTCGTAAATACAAAGACTCAGGTGAGACAGTCTCACCTAATATTATGGTGAGACAAAGGATTTAAACACAATTTTTTGAAGTTAGGAGATAACATGGGGTACTTTTTGTAATTTTTAAAACTTTATTTTGTTCCTTGTCTCACCATAAGTTATGGTGACGGTCTCATATGAGTCTTTCTCTTTGGTAAATAGGAGTGAATTTTATTTGATGTATTTTGATAGTGTCGCTCTGTATATAAAACTTCACATTTTAGGTATGATAGATCTATTTGATTATACAAATAGTATATTTATTACTTTATTCATGATTTTGTTTTGCTCTTTTAATTTTGACTAATTGGATGCATTAAGACCATGTTCTTTAGAGGTTATGTGATCTTATTTGACCAAATTTAATTTAATCATGTTCGTTGTATATGAACTTTTATAAGTAAGTTGAAAAATAATCATTTATGATTAAATTAAATTAAATTTAATCAAATTAAATTTACACGGGATAATAGATCTAACTCACATATTCGTGTATTTATGATATTGCAACTATTACACGCACATTCCATTTTTTAACGTGATTTGATCATATTAAACGGTTTGTTTGACCTTTGCTTCTTAGCCCTATCCTTTAGAGCTTATCTTAACTTATTTGAATTGAATTGAACTGGATCAAAAATAAGTTTGTTGAAAAAAGTAATTATATGGTTAAATAAAGCTAAAATTCAACAGAGTAAACTTCCAATAAGCTGGGTTGAACTGAATTGAACTTAAGAGTACGTAGACTTTGGAAAAAAGACCCATAATATTAATTTTTTATGGATATATATGATAGAATAATGAATCTAACTAACATGTAAGATCCTATCATCTGGAGTTTATTTGAACTAAATTAAATTGATTTAACTAAAAATAAGTGTATTGAAAATAATAATGTTACTAAACTAAACTAATTTTAATCAATTTAATTTTTTACTTAACTGAAGTGAACTGATTTAAACTGAATTGAAGTGTAACTAACATAACCTAAGTGTAAGTTGAATTTTTTGACATTAAATGAAATTAATTGATATAAGTGTAAATAATGCATTTAACTTTATCTATAATACTGCCGTTAATTATGTACTCTAATTATCATCTAAAGTAATAACTAAATTATACTGCTAGTTATATTTTGGTAATTCCTGCTCTTGACTAATAAGTTTAATGGATTGATGTAAAAAAAATAAAAGTCGAAGTGTGAGTTGGGAGTAATTAACGGGGTTGGAAATATTGAAAATGTGAATTGCGAGTATTTAACGGGGTTGGAAATATTGAATTTACATGAAATATTAAATTTGTTTTATCTTCCCGAGACAAATGATAAATTATTATTTTTTCTGATAAACCTCGTTAACTTGCTTATTGCACATGATTAGCTGCAATATTAAAACTTATATCTCATTGTATTGGGAGTGACATACATCTCTAATTAAGTAACATGTCTCGAGACAAGTGATAAGTTGTTTTTTTATAAACCTCGTCAACTTGCCTCTTGCACATGATCAATCACAATTTAAAAACTTACATTTCATTGTCTTGGGAGTGACATACATCTCTGATTGAGTAACATGGCTTCAGACAAACTCAGATTGTGAGTAACATGCTTTCTCCCAACCCAATTTGTTCACTGATAAAATAGTTTACTATTTGATTTGTCGTATTATCTGAGATTAGATATATAGGTTGTAAAATCATTCCATAGATACCTATAGTTTTTCCACTCACAACTGAAACCACAGTTGTTTAAGTTGTTTTAGAATTACTAAACACATAACATTATTAGACATAATATGAACTCATAAGTTTAATTCGAGTAGCATTCATTATCTTCGAATTCAATGATAACAAAAAATTGACCCTCCAATATTCAAAAATAAGAATTTAAAAATATTAAATACTGAGGCATCGAGAAGCACCAAATAAATAGCATTAAAGCAAGCCCATAGATTGGCTGGCCCATCATAGTTGATTGGGCCTCAAAGTGAGGCTACGGCCGTTCATTTACCTTCATGAGATGGGGAAAAGAAAATGATGTTTTATGAAGGCTAGTATTAATATAATGCCTTGTCTTTCAACTCTAGTGCGCTGTCCACTTTTTTTTAGAGTGAAAGTTTGAATAAAATTACATCAATATGGAGAAAACGATAGTTTAACTGCTCACTTTTAGATGAAATTATATGTTTGGTTAATCTTTTTGCACCGTATTTTTAGAAAAATTTAAATTATTATGAAATGTTTTCATCTGGTTCATTTATCAGACATAACATATTTTGATTAAGTTAATGGACCCAACAACGGTTACTAAGATTTAAATACTATAATTTAACAACTTTTGAGATTAAATTAATTTCTTAAAATTTTTTATTCTTCCATTATTTTCTCCACTAATTCCTCCATGTGTTGAATACCATCAATCCAATCATACTAACAATTTCTTCTATCGTCCTTACTTTCTATGTTCTCTAATTCCCAATGACGACTCTATCACCCCCAGAAAGGCCGATTCAATGTTCACTCAGCTAAAATAGACTAATAAAGCATGGGAATAAATTGATAATATTTCGTTATTATATTAGAACATTTTGATAACAATTTAAAAAAGGAAAAAATATGTAATTTCATCTAAAAGCATATCAAATCTATCAATTCCTCATTATATATGTGGTGAATATGGTGTTGATCTTAGCGTGAGTCGATATTTGGTACAACACACAAATACGGTTGAATCGTTTCAGTCGTACTATTATTTATATAAAAATCTCCCCTAGGAGAAAATATATCCATACAGAGATTACACTATGTCGATGCACATGTAAAATTCTATTTTAAAAAACTGTTCATAAATAAAATGTATTTTTCCAAAAAAAACTTTTCTCATTTAAATATAATTTCTCCTTTTAACATTCATTTGTTTATTAAATATTTAAAATTTCAGAACTTAGTAGTGAAACAGTTATAAGTTTATAACCCAAAACAATGTACGAAACAAAGAGGTCCATTTACACGTGAAGCATATGCATACGAGAAGCTGTTATGAAATTGAACGTGGGATGGAGAAAGTTCAAAGGTCAGCTTTAACTAAATTTCAGTACCCAACTACTCCCCCGACCAAAGATTATTAACCTATTTACTTTTTCAAACTTAAATTTGGCAAACTTTGACACTAATTAAAAATTAATATATGCATAATAAAAATATTGCATGATATATTAATAGATTCATCTTAACTTCTATTTTCTAACTATCAATTTTTTTATGCAAAAATGTTATATGTAGTTGAAGATATTGACTATCAAACTTGATCATTGAAAACCGTGAAAAAATAAACATGCCAATAATTATGGGACAGGGGGAGTATATGCTCCCAGTTATAAATTTTATTAGAGTAAAGTGCTAAAATAACTCTACATTTAAGTTGAAATTGTCAATATAACCCTGCAATCTCAGAAAATGTCAATCTAACCCTGGACTTGGCTGACTTTTTAGTCAATTTATTTGGCCGAATTTTGGTGAAAATACAATTTTCCCCTTGAGTTAAAAAAATAGAAAAAATGAAAAAGATGAAACCCCTTTCTTCCCCGGCGAGTTTATTTCCCACGGCGAAGAGGGTGTCTTCCCCCGTTTCTATCTTCCCCGTTGTCCCCTATTTCTTTCTCCCCCTCAACCCCCTCGGTCGTTTTCCCTGGTCACAAATTGGTGGTTGTGCGGTGAGCTAGGGCTCAGAGGTGGTGGGGTGGTGAATCGGG
>JAULKM010022490.1:0-10000 GCA_032355605.1 Rubia tinctorum
CTCCTAGAGGTAATCTGAATCTATCTATGTGGTTTTCCTCATACATAAATCTCAAACTCCTATTCAAGAGTTCGATTGTGAAGTTGAAAGTGCAGGGGACAGAGGATCGCCTTATTTTAAGCCCCTAGATGGTTTAAAGAAACCATAGGGTATGCCATTTACAAGTGTAATTAATTACCCTAGTTTGATACATAAAGAATAGGGTTAAATACTTTTCTAATCCAACTTTTAGGATGAAAGTTACCCTAGTTTGATGCATGAAGCATAGGGTTTAATGTTTTTCTAATCCAACTTTTAAGCTGAAAGTGTTAGTATAACCCTGTAAAACCATAAAGCGCCAAATTAACCCTAACTTTATGATGAATTTTTCCGATATTACCTCCGGCCAGAGTTGACCAACCTATTTAGCCGTTGACCAAACCAGAAAAAATGATTTTACCCTCAGACAGTTCAACTTTTTTTTCTTTCCATTTACCCCTTCTATTGCCGCCAGGAAACATCTCCCTCCGCAAGTCACCACCACCTCACTACCACCACCCCATCACCGCCACACCCCCAAAACCTCACCTACCCCAGCTAACTACCAACCACCCGCCCAAGCCTGCCACCACCAACTCTTCTCGTCGAATCGAAGCTGCGAATCCAGATTCAATAATCAAAGAGGAAAGGAGCTTGTGTTCTTCGCTCCTTCGCTTCGTTGGTGCTAACGAGTGCTGGCACAAGCACGACAGCTACCTCGACCTCCTCGTCAACATCTACCGCATCATCAAGCTCTCGAACTCGCCGAAATTTGTCTGCATCTGCGGCTCTTCCACTTTCCCTACTTCAAATCCTACGTCAACCTCGTCATTTTTACCCCCCTCTATCGGCAGCCATATCGGTGAGACACCGGAGAGGCTAATCCAGCTCTTCTGCATTGTTCCCCGCTAGACGCTAATCCACGACAACTCCTCTTTCATTACTCCGATGTAGAGCTCGTTGAGCACCTCGATCTCTCTGAAGTCTCCCTATCAAACTCTATAGAGAGAGAGGCTTGTTCGACAGGGCGGGGATATAGAGGGAGAATATACGATCTATGCGCAGCGATGAAGGTGGCGGACGGGAGGGGTGTGTGGTGGCCGGCGGAAGCAAATGGGTGGGTTTGAGGGGTTAAAGATGTAGGGAGCGAAGAGGTTGAATTTCTTTCTTTCTTCCTTTTTTTTTATTCAGGCCAAAAAATTGAATTCATAATATGAAGGGGCAAAGTGGTCATTTAGATTATTTTCGGCTAAATTTTTTGTTGACGGTGAAGTCGATGCATCCCATGGTCATGGGTGTGTTTGTCATAGCTGTGGTTATAAGCAAAGCTGGCTTTTTTTTTTAAAGTCAAGGGAGACCAGATTCTTCCTTTCCTCCAAAAATAGCTTCCACTTCCAAAATAAATTCTTTTAGCATTTTAGCAAACACTAAAAAGTACCAAACACAGCCTATATTGGCACGTAATTCATGAATTTAATGTTATTTTGGCACTTTCTAATTTTACAAGGTTATATTGGCACATTCTACCTAAAATCAGAGTTATTTTAGCACTTTACTCTAAAAAATATATCATCTGCTATTCTCTCGTAACATAAGATTCGTAAATTAAATTTGCACCAAAGTTAGTTAATATGTAATGTAATTAATATAGTGAAATTACTGTAGTGAGCATTTGACCAAATAAGTGAAATCTTTGTTGAGCATTTCTTTGCATTTGATTATTTTGTTGCAAGCACAATGACCTTCTCATAAACATTTGCAGTGAAAACACGATTTAATCATTTGTTCAGCTAACATTAGCTAACATTTGGGAAGGAAAAAAATCACAAACGTTGAAAGATTCAATACCTATTTTATTTATTAATGTGCCAATAGTTTATTACAGTGTTCAAAGGAAGTGTATGAACCCACTGAAAGGTTCTAATTAAGATCCATGGGCATGAAATCAACGCACTTATTTATCAATAGAGAAAGATTAATATGAGAATGTCTCACAATAACTTATCGTGAGAAAGTGAACTAAGTAAAGTTTTAAAAATCATTAAATAATTATACATAGACCCTCCGTCTCGTTATAAGAATGAGTAAGATCGTATTACTCAAGCCTTTGAATTATTGATATAAGGAAGATATGGGGAGGTGATTAGTTGATCTTTTCTGAAATCTTGAAGTGCAATCCATCTGGGAACCTTAGAATTGGAGCTCTCATAATTTTTCCACCATTCACCATTGTCCACCTGAAAAGTGGAAAAGATACAAAGTTCTTGTCAAGCATACTTTAGAACGGGGTGTAAATGAACCCACCTGTTCACAAACATTTTGGTCAAACTCAATTCAAACTCGAGGGCCCACATAAAAAACAGTATACGTGCATGAAAAGAACTTATATTTGGTAACCATAGTATGCAAGAAAGCGGCAAGCAATGCCTTGCTATATTCAGTTCCTGCACATTGCTTCTTTCCTTATCCAAACGACATAAAACATTTGGACAGTTCAATGTTGTTCCATCTCCGGGGATTGAATGAAAGCGGATCCTTGAATTGGTTCGAACTCAAATGCAGAGCTGAAGTGGCTAACAAAATTAGCTATCCTTTTGGAATAACATACCCTGTCAATTTGTTAATCGATGATCACTACAACAATGAAACTCATTTGTGTCCCTTCATTCAAACCGATCCCATCTGAAAGGTTATACCGTTGACATGGATATCTTGTAGCGCGCGACGGAAAAGCCCCGGAGCAACATTCCCAAGCCTCAGGATTTCATTGATAACCTGAATGGTAAATGTCATGGATTTGTATTCATCCCAGGTTATTGGTATAGCCACATTTTCCCTCTTTCTGAGGATTTCTTCATGCTTAGCCTGGGGGAAATGGCGTGAATTGAATTTAATCAGATTTTCAACTACATATACTGAATTGCAGATAAAAGAACAAAAAAACACTACCAGTTAGTTCCTCCAGAACTGTAGGATGATCAGCAAGAAGCTTAAAGGCTAATGACAATGTAGTCGAGATTGAATCCGAAGCGACGAATAAGAGACCAAACAACATTTGGACGATGAAATCTTCTACATTGTAAGCCTCTTTGTTCATGTCCTGTATAGCATGGTCAAGAAGGTCTCTGCGGCACCTTTTCGGGGCTGCAACCCGTTTCTGGACTACATTCTTCATCAATCCTCTTACCTTTTTGTGTATCTGACAACAAAATTTGAATTCACATATAAAGCAGTTCGAATTATGTGTTTGTTTAGCATATATAAGATCATGAGTCAAATTTACATAGTACCAATTGGTTTTATGATAGAATACCATGAATCAGATCCCAAGGTTGGACAGATCGGTCCAGTGGATGAATATTCCCACTGATAGGACCGCAACCCCTCCATACCAAATGATTTTACGATAGAAGTGGGAAAATTAGTTACCTGCAAACACTTGTGGTGCGCAGTACCAGGAAAGTTAAGGGGCAGGGACATTAGACCTTGTACCAAGTCCTTGTACATTTTACTGAGATCGTGTGATGCATTTTCATGGTCACCACTAAATATCTGTTGAGTTGCGAAATTGATTGTCATCTACCAAAAGTAAATAACATCCAAAAGATTTATTAACTTCAAATGTCAATGCCTTGATTAATGAACTCTTTTATTATATACTATGTATAAAGAAAGGTTAAATGCATTCATGCTGAGTTCTTTGTTTAGTGCAATTATATCCCAATTTTCCAAAAGAGCACATGTGCTTTTATGTTTTTTGAAAGTACACATGTAGCCCTATAGCCGGAGATTGGTGTTGAAAGACTAAGTGGTGTGTGCACTAAATAAGGAAGTAAGCATATATGTACACAAAACAAGTAATTAAGGATACATGTGGGGGGCGTGAATTCACTTTACTCATAAAGAAAAGTAAAGATGTAAGAGAAATAATGAACCATGATAGAGGCTCCTTTGAGTTCGACTGATTCTTGAGTTGACCATTTGGCTAGGGTTTGTTTGGCGATGTCCTCCATCTGCAGAGGTAAGTTCTGTTTTATGGAGTCAACAGCGAAGTGATTTAGAGTTAAGTTCCTAGTGTATTTTCTGGGGGCCTGACTATTTTGATCAAAAACTTCAGCAAATGTGTCCAGTGCCCATGAATCCACTAGCTTTCCATCTTGTCAAAGTAGAAATTGGTTTATTCCTGGGTCTGCGCTTACTATCATTGCTCTCCCTGCTACAATTTTTCGAAAAATCGGACCATACCTGAAATAACAAATAATTGATTTGAACTGAAAAGAATACAGTCGTAGATAAGACTAAAATAACAATGCAAAATAGTAACGGATGGTGATGGTGAACTTTGTATTCCTATTTCCTGTGTATTTTATATTTAGAAAATGTATGTCACAATGAATCTAGTTTTATCTAATGTGGTGATATTGTTACATTAGTTTTATCTACGTGAAGGAGCTCCATGATTTTACATATTAAACAAATTCTTCAGCAACCACCAATATGAGACTCTCAATCGCGCATCTGGGGTGTTATTCATCCCACAAACGTGGAAAAAAGGGTCACGGGGCCTATCAGTGGGAATATAAGTTCACTGGGCTGCTAAGACCAACCTTGGGCCCTGCTACCACGTAAGAATCATGGGGTTCTATAATGAAACCAATTGGTTCTATATAAAGGTGACCCATGATCTTATACTAAACAAATATTTATCAACCATCAGTGTCAGACTCTCAAACAGTATACTATTTGAAATAGCTTACAGAAAAGTGTGAATGGGATGAAGTGAGTACCTTTTTTATTCTGTTCTTCAAGAATGGCGGGAGGTCAAGAGAAGCACTTGGGAGAAGTAAGTGAAGGGTTTCACCAATGAAGGGAAGGCCCATAGAGCCAGGAGGGAGAATTCCGTCATTACATTTGAGATTGCTCCATCTGTGAACCAGCACAACCACTAGCAAAGCTACAATAGTTATGCAAATCATTGTGAGATGATCCAAAAAACCTGTAAATTCTACTCTTTCAAACTTCATAACAAGTGAATATTGATTCAGTTCCATTACAAACAGAATGAGTCTTAATTGTATGTAACTATAGAGTACATTATGTGTTCTCAAGTGTTTAATATGAGTTGATATTTTTTTTTGGAGGATCTTATATAGTGGGAGTTTGAACTTGTGTTAAGGAAATAGAAACTTTTTCATTGTAGAAAAGGTTTAAAAAGGCAGTTACCTTATAGAATTAGTTATGGATTGTAATTTCCTTATAAACTTATAATCCTATTCCTTTTAGACTTCGGTTTATTATAACCATATATATTGAAACTCTCATCATTGATGAGATGTGTCATTGATTTGATATCAAAGCACCATAATAAAGTTATTTTATCGGCAGATCTGCTTATCATCTTTATCCAGTGAAAACAACTTTCTCATATATATTTTTTGTATTTTAAAATTTAAATAATTCTTATTACATATTTAACTTACATTATAATGTACTTAAATTAAAAATATAGCTTTAAAGTTTAAAAAGAATAGTTATTGTTCCATAAAATTAAAAATGTTGCATTTTTTAAGACTCGGTCAATTCCATTGTGTTTATAAACAGCTCGTTAAAAAAATGTGTGTAACTATAAAAAAAATACTCCCTCTATACCAACTCTATTTGCACTTCTACTTTTTTTGACACTATTCTCTATCAAAGTTTGACCTCATATTTGAATAGATCATGAACAATAATACCATCGTATATGATATTGTTCAATTTGTCGTAACAAGTAGCTTCTAAATATCAACTTTTTATTTGTCATTATTATACGTAGGTAAAAATATTAAAAGTTAAACATATTTTTTGAACAACGTGATAATGATGAAGTGTTGGGACAGAGGGAGTGCTACATTCGTCCCAAACTAAATTGCAAGGAATATTTTCTAAGGTTTTTAAGAAACATGTTTAGCCTTTAATATGTTTAGTTACGCATAATAGTGACGCATAAAAAATAATATTTAGATTAATTTTTACGGAGAATCCAATAATATTATGTACAATAATATTATTACTTATGTCTAATTAAATGTGTAGTTAAATTTTAACAATATTAACTGTGAAATAATAAGTGTACTGTGACAATTGGATTATTTGAAGAATGGAGGACGGAAGGTGGGAGTACATTACTAGCAACAGTAATTTGGTTGTAATACTACAAAAAACAAGGCAATTGGATTATTTGAAGAATGGAGGACGGAAGGTGGGAGTACATTACTAGCAACAGTAATTTAGAGTAAAATATACACTCTCTGTCTCAATAAATATGGCACAATTTTTTTCGTTTGTTTCAACAAAAATGACATATTTTGAAAACTACCTGAAATATCAAAGAATATGTTGTTAAATTCTCACAATGTCCTCTTTAACTTTGACAATTTTAGACTGGGCTCACAAATTTCCCATAATATCTCTACTCTTCCACAACCATTCTCTACTACATCAGTTTGCATAAAAGAGTAAGTCAAAATCAGATGCACCATTTTTATTGGGACGGAGTTAGTATAAATTATGTTTTACTTAAAATATGTAATGTTTTTAATGAAACTCAAATAAGCGTGTATGATTATTCAAATAGCTTATGACCTGAATTTGAACTAAATTTTAATTGGTTTAATCCGTGATTTTTTCATCTCTTGTAGTAAAATTGCACTTGACTCTCTGATTTTTCCATCATGGAAATATCGTCTTTCAAGAGACGAACTCATAAAACATTATATTTTCAATGAATGCAGATAAATTTAGATTTTTTTAAATGTATAAAAATTACAATATTAATTAAGATTAATTAATTTTCTTGATTCACTATATAACTATTCTTAATGCATAAAAATATTCAGAATATGTATGCATGTCATGCAAATAACTAGGGTGAGCTACAATTAAGACCATGAATATATTTCCAATGCTATGATCAATCGGGATGCACTTAAAGAGGGTACAATAACTTGTTCTTGTTATTATTTTCTATTTAATGGCATCATTTAAAGATATGGAAAACTTATTATTCAGAAAATGCAAAATAAAACAAGTCCCACAATTAAGTGCAGGCGTCCCACTAGAAGTCCTCTCCAGGAGAACAGGCATTTAAAAAAAAAAAGAGAGAGAACAGGCAACCATTTATAAATGTTGCTGTTGTAAAGATTTTGTCAATGATCAAGTTGAAATGTAAAAAAATTTATACTATAAATATATATTTATATATATGTATAAGAAAAGGTAAAGTCTTGAAAAAGATCGGTTTCCATAGGCTTATGAAGTTTAATTAGAATAATAAAAGATTAAAGGTCTTGGTTGCAATGTTAAAATTCTATTATAAAATGTGTAGTAGTTATAAAGTTTATAACTCGATTCATACAACCCAAAAATTTTATCTTAATTTCTTCAAATTTGCATTTTAAACCTTGATTTTTTCATAACTTATGGAAATACCGTCTTTCAAGAGACGGATTCAAAAGAAAATTGTCAAAATTAAAATTTAATACTATATTATATTTTAATTATTAGTACTTTTTGAATAGTATTAAAAATAAAAAAAATAAAAGTCATGTTATAAATCGACTAACTGTTAGACGAAATTATTTTATATTGATATGATTTATTAGGGGATTTGGTATTTGTATTTGTTGCAATGAGGTAAACATATAATTCTATTGACCTAACCTTTAGTCAGTGTGACAGGAAAGCTTCTCAAAAGTAAATATTTAAAAAAAATAAGTATTAAACTATAAAATTCAATTAAAAATAAATTGGAGTATTATTTTATACACTTTCTATAAATTGGCTTTTAAGCGCTGTTCTACTTTTGATGCCTAAAATAAAGCTAAGGTTAGTACATGAGAACGTGTAGGATAGGATTTTTATTTTATTTTTCGATAATGAACGTGTGGGACTTCATCAAAATGATTTGATACATCGGTGAATTGATCAACGTGCATGCATTTATACATTCACATTAAATATGTGCATGATCTTTCGAAACCTGTGACGTGCATAATATTTCATATTGATTTTGATGCTGAGTAAAATAATAGATTATGTAAGTACTTTTTACGATAAGTTAACATATTTCAATTCAAAAAATTATCCTTGTAACTTGTTTATGTCCCACTTTTTAAACATTTTTTCAAGGCATGTTTGACTATCAATAATTTTAGTTGCATCTAACATACTATAAAATTTTACATTTTAGAAAGCACACGTTACAGAGAATCTAAAAACATCTCACATGATGTATATTATTGTATTAAACAAAAGTTATCGATGGTTAAAACATGTGATGCAAAAAATTATGGCCAAAGAAGGACAAATACAAGGGACCAGATGGATCAATAAATAACAGCCCAAGGAGTGATTTTTGAGAATTGTGCATGGTACAAGTTATTTAATTTGTAACTTACATATAGTGCCGGGTATATTCGTAAATAAAATATAAAGCTAATTTTTAAAAAAATTAAACAAAATTAATTTATTCTTTTAAAATAAGTGCTTATTTTTTTAATTGTTTATTTTATACTCGATATGTCATGATGGAATGCCCAACACCAAAAGCCTCCACTTTTCTTAAAATATATTAAAAAATCTCCACTTATAAAGTTTGGAAGGAGAACACATTTTTTTTAATAAAAAAAACCTCCACTAATGAATACCAACATTCTACCGTGAGGGATGGTTTCACATGAGACAATTAAAAATGTACTACTTTCATTTAGTTTAATTTAACACCATAGAATTAGATGTTCGGATTTAGATGAATAAAATGAGTAGAAGAAATTGAGTTTCAAAAGGAAAAAAAGAATGATTTGATATAATTAAAAAATTCTTGCCAAAAAAATAAACTGTGTCAAACGTTTAGAAGCAACTCAAAAAATTGTGTCAAATCCAATGAAACAGAGGGAGTATGTTACTATAATTTTTAAAATTAACTACTAGTACCAATCATGGAAAAACTTAGTTCAATAATTTTCGGAGTTAAATTATAATTATTTATAAGCATTCCCTCTGTCCCATTCTGCAATTTAACTATTTATTTAGTCAAAATTTCATAACTTCGACCACAAAATTGAATTGGTTTCATATAAATATGTGTATATACTATTTAGTGATACATTGTTAGATTCGTTGTAACATATATTTTTTACAATATCAACTTTTCACAACTTTTAATTATCCCTAATAAAATATACTCCTTAAGGATCAAACATTTTTTGAATCAACTGGTGAAAGTCAAAGTGTCCAGTTTGAAATGGACAGAGGGAGTACATAACTTACATTTGAAAAGCTTTTCGTTACAATAAATTAAAACAAGCATAAAATCAACTCATTAGTGACATCAATTATAAAATATTTTTGGCAGAGAACCTAAAGTTTAGGTAGGGATATGATGCAATTATTAAATATTTTAATTGGGATGGGGTTGTTTTAAAACCTGCAAATAAATTTGATGAACTTTTGTGTTGATTTTTGCAGAAAGATCGCTACCTAAAATTTAAACTGTCTAGTTATTATTGTGTCATTTATTATTATTTGATCATTACATGTTGATATGATCTTTTGGCACGTGCAACAAATGATATAGACATCGAATGTAGACATATTTGAGAAGAATCATGATGAACTGGGCATAGAGTTTCTGGGAAACGCATATGGAAAACCATGGAGGTTTCAGACTAACTGTTATGGGAATGGAAGCTTGTCCTGTGGGAGATAAGAGAGGTACAGATTGTGGTTCGATACCTAGAAAGGAAGCCCATCGCTACAGTATTTTTTGGTCTCCTCAAAACATCATGTAAGTAATCTCAAACCAATAATTATATTGAAAATAGTGTTTTATTTTAATATTTAAAACTTATAAAATATTTTAAAATCCAATTATATTTCATTATTTTGTGTTGAAGTGAAAAAATAAAGTTTATGCATTATGACTTGCAGATATTACGTAGAT
>JAULKM010022501.1:0-14127 GCA_032355605.1 Rubia tinctorum
AGATGCTCGTAAGGACCAAAAATCCATTAGACTCAAAAGAGGTTACAAAATGAAGGATTTAGATATGAAAACCGAAAACGATTATCTAAACTCGTTATAATGTATTCCTAACTAAATCTAGCAACCTTCCAACAAAAGATAACAAAAGAGATGTTAAATGCTTCGGAAAATACATGCATTTGACATCTCATCATAAATATACTAACTTACAATATATCATATGCTATTATGAAATTGTTTTAAGATAAGAAAAAGTGATTAATTACATTATTATAAAAAAATATTGTCTTTGGAGAATATATATATAACAGAAAAATTGAACTAATAGAATTACAAACCAGTTTATTTATAAAAAGATAAAGGAAAAAGGTTTGGTGTTTCCTAAAATTGAGAGCTTTTTATGTTCAAAAACTATTCTAAATGGAATGATTAGGAAATAAAATAGATATTTGGTTTATTGCAAAGTGGATGTTAATTTAGAAGGAAAGAAAAATGGAAGGTAAATAAAAATAAATAAACACACGATAAAAAATAATTCTAAATAAAAGTTCGATTATTCTTATTTTAAAGTTTAAGTAAGGCGATCTGGGTTCCTCCCACTAGAACCTAGAATAGAAATAAACAAGAAATTAAAATTCATACATGTTGTTGATGTTGAAGGAGGTTGAACCCTACTGGTAAAAAATCGGAATACATAATTAGTTAACTTTACCTAAAGCGCATCTGGCATTTTTAGGGTGGGCTCAAGTCCCCTCACCCAACCTAGATCTGCCGCTGATTCTCAAGGGGTGGAGCTACGATTGATTGCTGAATACTTCTTTGCATTCTAGAGTGGGAATAAAAAACGTAGCAATATATTGATAAGAATTGAGAAGTTCCAAAACCATCAAACAATGGGATATAATTTTTCCCAAAATTATCGGGACTTTTTTAGGAGGGTTTGTTCTCTCATAAAATCCTTGATGGAACAATACTGTCGCTTTATACAGTATTTTTTGTGTATTCATTAAGAGGGATTACATACAACTCAATAAATGTCAAATCTAATTTTTATTACAAAAATAAGATAACTGAATTAAATATGACAGTATTAGAGAGTGTTTGGCTTGTCGATGAGAATTTCAATGAGAATGACTATTGGTGAGTCTAACTCAATATTCAGATCACATGGCCCAGTTCACTTTCTATAGTAGCCAGCCCATTAAGGCAGGCCCATGCCACCAATTTGAGCACGAACCTTGTAGTCCATACACTCTAGCTGATGGGTAATTTTCACTCAAGGCACTTGGTCTATGAGTAATCATATTCCAATTGTAAGTCGAATCCTATCATAATTAAGCATCCTAACCTGAATATTAAGTCTATAAAGAGGTATGCGCTCACTTACCAACTTTGTCAACTTTAACATAAGAGTGAGTATAGGAACCAACTTTGTCATATCAATATATTTTAGGTCAAGAAGAGTAAGGTCTTAGTGATATATACCCATCGAGATTTGAAATTCATTAAGTATCATGTTGAACAGTTACTATATGAAGCCACATATGCTAGGAATTTGCATTTTGATGAATTGGCTCACTAGTTGTCCCAAAGGTACCCACCTCATGAGATCTGGCTTTTTTGGTCTAGTATTTGCTGCTTCAATCCTCTCTCCCTCGCCACTATCAGGAGCCAACTAATGATCCATCATATGTGAATGAAGCTCCATCATTAAAGGCAATGATATTTGTTTCCCGAAATCCTAAATGAAAGGAAATGAATATCAATCATCCTTAATCTTCTCAATATACACCCAATCTACTTTCTCTTTAGCTTTCTCCAGCGTACCCAATATGGTATCCGTGTGAGCAAGAGTATTTCCAGATATTAAGAATTGCATTGCACCATCCAACGCCCATAGCCGTGAAATAGACATCCTTAAAATTGTTTTAAAAAAACCTGATAGGTTTCCACTACGTGATTCATCAATACATGAGAATAGTCCAAATGACCAGGACCTTCACTCCTTAGCACTTAGAGCTGAGCTTTCAATACTTTTTTCAGTTCACTTTCCTCATGGGGAAAGCTCCGTTCTTCACCGATTGTTGCTCACTATTTTCAAGAGATTTCTACAGTTCTTCTATCTTCCACAATAATGGACCCTCTCTCTTAGTGAACTTTTCTAGATGGTTCTAAAAGGATACAATATTCTCTCTGATGAGGTGTCAAATTCATGTGTTTACTAAGACATTTTGCATATCTTTTGTTATGTTTTGTATGGTGGATTTCTAGATTGAAGTGAGTTTACATTACATGGGGTTTATATGATCGCTCATGGTTGTCATATCTAAATCTCATATTTTGTAGCTTACTTTAGATCTAATAGATTCTATGTCCCTACAAGTGTATAGATTCATTTTTGTGAGCTTTTATTTGTAGATTTCTCGTAGGAACTTCAGACTGTGTAGAAGGCCATTCGTAAGTTTGATATTCGATAGCAGGAGGTCATTCGCAAGGATGATAGTAGGTTGAAGGCCACCAGCTAAAACGTGGTAATTAATGGATGAACCGAATAAAAAGGAGTCAAGTCCGGAAGGATGTGAAGACTTGCACGAACAGTGCCAAACCATTTGCTGAGGAGATTAAGTCCTAGCACGGGCCGTGTTCTCAGAAGTTGAAGACCAAGAACTCCATTCCGTAGCCCACGGCCTATTGCACAGCCGCACACTCAAAAGAATAAGAAGACGACTCCAAACAGTGACCAACGTGCTTTTGTACAAGCCGCGTGATCTGCACTTTGCTGGGTCGTTAACTTACCAACCGTTGGAGATATAATTACCCTTGGAGCGTTTCTCAGAGATATAATCTATATGTTTCTCTCATATGCTCACTATAAACTACTAGAAAGTAGCTAGTGGCATGTACGGGGTCGTCCATAGAGATGCTATAATTCAAGAGTTAACTATACACAACTCAAAATTAGGCGTCACTCCGATTGTGTGTCGGGAATAGCTAGTGCTACAAACATAGGATTTTAGGGGTTTTATCTAATAGCTACTATCATGCAAACAAGAGAGATTAAAATATTACACTAGCCTTGGGGATATTTGCGCAGCATGACTGATGATTGAATTTTATCCTAGACTCTATCACATATAAAGAATATAGACCTATCTTATGTCTATGTCACATAGTGTGGGTGATAGTCGTCCATTCCCAATGTCTGTTACGGAAAGTTTCATTGACATCTTGTTGGCTATCACCACCGCCTCCGTCATTAGGGAAATTGTGTCGATAGACTAAGTATCTGACCCTCTTTCCTCGTAAAACTCACTCCAAATGCTAACAAGCCTCCGCTTACAGGATCAAGTGTCTGAGCATTTGCCTTGCTCAGGTAGCAACCCTTAGGTAAGAGAGTGAGGAAAATAAATCTTGGGCACTCAACTATAGACACTTATCCCCAAGACTATAGAGGTAAAGGAATAGGCATCTCGTGATGACTCTAGGGTTGAAATGACTATGGTCACTACACGATAACCCTAGTTGGTACAAACTAGCATGCTCATTCTATCGGGGTACAACGAGGGTTTTTATACCCCCGTTAGGGTATCTCATCCCTAAATGAACATTATTATGCGATGATCAAATCAAGCTAGGCTCTAAGTATCGGAACGGTACTCTTGATCATACATGCATGCACTCAAAACACCGGTACTCTCGAACCTACAATAGGTCTAACCCAACACTCCCAAGGTAGAAATCAAGCCTATCATAATAATATATCACATATGAAACTACGGGGCATCATAGAATATACATAACATGCATCTTACCAGAATATAAAGCTCAAATAGAACATGAATATTCATAGACATAAAAGATAGGAAGATCTAGGATCTCACAAAATCATCACCCATTCATAAAGCTAAATAAATCACCAAGTAATCGCCCTACTCCATGGGCATTAAACCCAATAAAATAATTGGATTCAATGCATAAGTATAAACTTGGAAATAGTAAATGAGAAGAGAAGAGTTAGTCTATTTCTCTCTACCTACTCGTAGATCTATAATTACAATAATGAAGGCTCCTTAAACCCCAGTAGATTAGTGCTCATTATATAGTAGGTGAAATGTGCCATAGAAAATCCAAAAAACAAAGGGAAACCATAGCAGCCACGTTGGCATAGGCCTTGCATTAGCACACAGCCCACGCCACATGACTCGTGCAAAAGTACACGGGTCACAGACTGAAAGTGTTCCCTGGATAAACTTAACGTGCTGCATGCGCAAAGCCACGCTGGTCATTGACTAGAGAGTGTTCTTAGTGGTGTGAGTGGCACAGCCTGTGCAGATGCATGCAAGTCGAGGTCTGGAGTCATCATCCTTTGTGTCTTCACATTTTGAGCGTACGGGCCGTGTAAAACGACACTTCCCGCGTCTGGACTTAGTCGCATCGGCCATAAATTTAGCACAAGTATTCACTTCTTTTCATATTTTGACTTTTTTTCTTTGGCGCATCCTATCTACTACCAGGTTTGAGCGAGTGACCTTCGGCCTACTACCATTCTTGCGAATGGCCTTCACTAAGCTACTTTAAAGTGCTTATGAGAAATCTAAAATAAGCTCACAAAAATAAAATCTAGATGCTCGTAAGGGCATAGTTTCTATTAGATCTAAATAAGCTCAAAATGAGGGATTTAGATAAGGAAACTAAAAATGTCCATCTAAACTCCATTTAATCTAAAACCACTTAAACCTAACAATCTACCACACAAAAGCTACTAAAAGATATGCTAAATGAATTAGGAAACACATGCTTCTAGCGTCTCATCACTTCGTGCTCAGACCGCCCAGATGAGAACTCCTGATAGTAGCATGTGTGACTTTGCACGGGCTGCACACTCAGTTTTGGCCAATGAGGACCTCCTGTCTGCAGCCTATGTACTTTTGCATGGGGTGTGCGCTATTGTACGGCCCGTGCCAACATGGCTGCTACAATATCTATTTTTTTGTGCTTTTCGGATGCCTATTTCCACCTACTATATAAGTAACCACTAGTCTACTAGGGTTTAAATTTGGCTCATAGTTTAGTTTGAAGTGTACGTAGAGAGAGAAGGTGGATATCTCCTCTCTTCATTTATTTTTGCTAGTTTATGCCTATGAATCCAATGATTTCTTTGGATTCAATGTATCTAGAGTAGTTTATTACTTGGGAAATTATTTGTATTCATGACTATATTTTGACTTTGTGAGATTCTTAGATTTCCCTATCTTTATGTTTTATGAATATTTGTGCTTGATTTATACTTTATATTCTTGTAAGATTTATGCCATGTATGTTCTAAGATTCTCCCATAGATTCATATGTCGTATACCATCGTACTATGTTTGTCAAGCCATCTTAGGAATGTTAGATTAGAGCTCTTGTAGGTTCGTGGGTACCGAGGAGGTAATTGCATGCATGGTATCCCGCGAGTACCGTCCCGATCATTGGACTGTAACCTAATTAGTTCATTATGTAATAATCATTCATGTTATGGATGATAAATAAACTAATAGGGGCAAACCCTCGGAAAACCCCTGTGCATAAAAGTTTGTAGCGACTAGGGTTGTTGTGCAGTGACTATGGTCGTGTCACCCCTAGAGTCATCTGGAAATGATAACTCATTTTCCTCTCTAGTCCTAGAGATTGTGTCCATAGTGGATAACTCGGGACGTATTGTCTCACTATTATATCTAAAAGTTGTGACCTACACAAGGCTTTGTTCTTTTAAATGGGCCCGCATTAAGATTGGGAGTGAGATTGACGGGCAAAGAATTGCTGTATCGAAAGGGAGATCAAAGTGCTCTCCCTAATTATGGAGGCGGTGAGGTAGCTTCATAAAGTGGAGACGAACCTTTGTGTGACAGATATTGGGAATTCCCATCTATCTCCACACTACGTGACGTAGACATAAGATAGGTTTATATATCTTACATGTGATAGAATATAAGATCAAAGTCATTCATCGGTCATGTTACGCAAATATCCCCAAAGGCTAGTCTATTATAGTTTAATCTCTCTTGCTTGTATGATTATTAGTTAGAAAAAAACCTCAAAACTTACTTTTATCGCACTAGTTATTCTCGATACACAATGGGTGTGATGCCTTATTGTGGCTTGTGTATAGTTACTTTCAAATTATAGTATCTTTGTGGATGACCCCGAACATGCCACTAGCTACTATATAGTAGTTAGTAGTGAGCATGGAAGCAACTCTATAAATTCTTATCTATGTTCTGAGCTATCCGTGTGTTAATTGGGCTCTCCAACAAGGATGGTTTTGTAACGACCCCGTGAAGTGCAGATCACATTTTTGCATTGTTGTCGGGGATACTAGTATTAATTTGATTGCTAAATTGCATGACAAGTTGGTAGTAGTAGCTTGTGTTTTAGTCAACTTCTTTTTATAGTTTTAGTTGGTTAATGCGTTGTGCTTTTCAATAGTTGTTCTTGTTACTCCTAATTTGTTTTGTTAGTGTTCTCTGTTGGACTGGTAGTATTTTGCTTCTTGTTTATGGTACACACCCATATCACTTACTTAGGAGCTCTACACTATCTATCAAAAAATGTAGGTGGCCGAAGAAAGAGGAGAAGGAGAATTAGAGAAGAAGTTTTGTAGGGACCAATAGTTGATTTAAAGGTATATGGATAGACTATGCTGAAAGATAACCATATGATGAGGGATTTGATGGTTCCTAACTTAGAGAATCAACCCTCTCTACATTGTCTTCCCGTATCTTCTGTAGAATGTTACACGTCAGAACAAGAGTGGCATAATTCAGTGCATTCCTATATTCCACAGAATGGCGGGCGAGGACCTAAAAAACACTTATCGGAGTTTCATTTTGTCTATAAAAACATTAAACCGTCGGGAGTCTCAAAAAAGACTACAACTTACGGTCATTCCCGTTCTCACTTCAAGATGCGATAAAGGATTGGTTGCACCACCTCTCACATACTATTTCTTTGTGGGCTTGTGTGATGAGGACATGCAAATGGTAAATACAACGTGCAATGAATCGATAATGAACAAGAGCCCCAAGGACACAATGACCCTTTTTGAGGAGAGGGCAAATGGATCGCTCCAATTCTGGACTCGGTCAAGAGTAAAAACATTGGAATAACCCACACTTCCCTAATTTAGAAGAGCAAGTCCAAGATCTCGCATCGGTGATGGAGTATTTCATGAAAGCGATGACTCACTAAGTGAAAAGGTTTTCGGGATTTGTAGTTTAGATCATTCGACTGACATGTGCCAATAAGTAGTGGATGAATTTGAGGAATTTAAGGCCTTGGACTACAATAGAGGGAATAGACAATTTGGTTGGAGTAGCAACAAGGTTTCTGAGGGAACCAAAGGGGAAATCACCAAGACCCGTATGCCAACTCTTTAATCCCCGATATCGAGACTACCTAAATTTCCGGTGGTGCGATGACAACCAAGGGTACAATCGAGGGGGATTCCTACCTCAACCTTACCAAAGGGATGAAGGGCCTTCCAACAACAATGATCCTATCTACAAGTTGGATCAAGATGAGATTTTAGAGGCAATCGCTCAAATGACCAAGAACAATGATATGTTTGCGGAGAACACAAAGCGAGACCTCAAAGAGTTAGGCACGAGGGCATTCTTGAGAATCAAGTATCTTGAGGTGTAAGTGGGGAAATTGGATACCTTGATTAGCCGGTCTAAAGCAAGGAAATCTGGCAAGCTACCTTTCCAACCAGAAGTCAACCCACGAAATGTGAGCTCTTTAAAGTTGAGAAGTGGGAAGGAAGTGAGAAAATCCAATAAGGATACTTTGCAAGAGGATGACAATATAGTGGAGAGCACCAAGGTCACATTTGAAGAGGAAGATAAACTTTTTGAGGAGGCGAAGGAAGTCAATCGCCCGCTGCCATTCTCAAGTGCTTTGAGGGGAAAAGCAAACGTGGCATTAACAAATTTGTTAATTCTTAGAAAATATTGAGATTAGTATTCTACTCTTAGATGTAAATGAGCGAATTCCATCATGTGCCAAGTTTTTAAAGGCCAAAGCATATTAAAGAGGTAGGAAAATTGAAAATAGTAGGAATTGCCACATTAGCTCATAGAAACCATCCTAAGAAATGTGATGATCCCAACATGTTTTTTTTCCAATATATTTAGGTGGTAAGGTAATTAAGGATGCTATGATTGATCTTGAAGCCTCTACTAATGTTATCCCCTATAGCTTGTATGGAGCTCTTGATTTGGAAAAGCTTAGGGAGGGAGACTAGGGTGATAGTCCAATTGGTCGATCATTCCCAAGCTAGTCCTAGGGGGTTAGTTATATATGTGATAGTTAGAGTTGGAAATATTATTTTTCTAGTAGACTTCTATGTCCTTGATATGTTGCCAGATGGAAGTGCACCCCCAATTTTATTGGGGAGACCATTTTTGAAAACATCGAGGACCAAGATATATGTCCACTTAGGAATATTGACCCTATAGGATGACATAGATAAGATCGACTTTGATATTTATAAATCTAATCATGGATCCTCAAACTCCTCTCTTGCATGCATGTTGTATACATAGGATCAAAACTGGGTAAAAATTAGTCATCTCTCAAACTATAAGAATATTAATGTATTGCAGTGTTTTGACACTTTTTGCAAGCACAATATACATACAAAAATTCTCTTTCGCATAATTTGCAAATGCATATTCAATGAAGCTAACTACAAATGCTTGATACTCTGCACTTGTTCGATCCTCATCAAACAATTACTCTATCCACAAAAAATCCAAAAAATATAATAATAATAATTAAAAATGTTTGGCTTTCTAAGAAATCCATTATTAATTGAAACATAAGCTCATTTCAATGCATGGTTTAGTTAAATATATAAGTTAATCGATGCCTAGATTTTGTATGTATAACATTGTAAAACACCATACATATAATATTCCTAAATTAAACAAACTCATAGTATCTCATTCATATAATATGCCTAATAGGGTTGTTGTCATGGAGTCTGAAATACCTTCTCTCCTCACTTAGTAGATTTGGGAATTAGTTCCTCGTCCTTCACATGTTAATGTGGTTGGGTAAAAATTGGTGTTTTCTTTAAAGTTCAAGGTTGATGGCTCAATTGATCATCATAAAGCGATACTTGTTCCACAAGGATTTTCACAAATTCCAGGTTTTGATTATGATCAAGCTTTCATTCTTGTGCTCAAGGCTTCTACAATTCCTACTGTCTTAACTTTGGCTATTCTTCATCAGCATTTGTAACATCAGTTGGATGTCAAAAATGCCTTCCTGAATGGAGTTCTCGATTCACCAATTTACATAGAGCAGCCTGCTGATTAAAAGATCCTATGTGTCTTGAATATGTCTTTCATCTGTAAAAATTCATCTATGGTTTGAAACAAGCTTCTCGCGCTTGGTTTCAATGTTTCAGCTCCTTCCTCATAGGCATTGGTTTCATTTGCAGCTTATCAGATACTTCATTATTTGTGTTCGCAAAAGGTGCCTCCTTACTCTATATTTTGGTTTATGTTATTATTCTTACAGGGAATGATGGTGCGCTCATTCGTAAGTTCATTGATCGTGTCAATCATGAGTTTAAGACCACCGATTAGGGCACCTTACTGTATTTCTTGGGTTAAGAGGTTGTTCCTACTTTATACGGATTGTTCCTTGGTCATGCAAGATATGCCAAGGACATTCTGGTATAAGCTGGCATGAAAAATCCAGTTTATATTACCACACTTTTTGTGGCTTATTTGTAGTTCCACAGTTCTTCCAGTAAGCCATTTAGTAATCCCACACTTTATCGTTCATTGGTTGGTGCACTTCATTACTTGACGATCACATATCCTGGTTTGTCTTATGTTGTCAACATAGTAAGTCAGTTTATGCAGGCATCGACTAATGACAACTTTCAGGCTATAACTTGAATTTTGTGCTATGATCATGACACTCTTCATTTTATGGTCTTACTTTTCATGATAATCCATCCACCCCTCTAGTATTTGGCTATTCTGATGCCGATTGAACTCGTTATTTTGATACTCATAGGTTGACATATGGTTACGCAATCTCTCTTGGCCGTAGTGCTAAGAATCAACATACGGTGTCTCGTTCCAGTTCGTAATCAGAATATCATGCTATGGCTAGCGGAATTGGCTTGGATGATGAATCTTCTCTGGGACTTGTGTGTGACGATTCATGCGCCTCATGTGTCATTGTGTGATAACAACAGTGCTCTCTTTCTTGCTCAGAATTTTGTTTTGCATAAGAGAGCCAAACACATTACTATACATTATTATTTTGAGTGTGAGATTGTGACTTCCAGTGAGCTCAAGGTTCATGTTTCTTCTGATCTTCAACTTACAGACATTTTTACAAAATGTCTACCTCATCCTTAGTTTAAATTCTTGCGCTCCAAACTCTGCGTTGCTAGTAATCCTATCATTCACTTGAGGGGGGGTAATGGAGCTAAGGAAGAAGTAGAAGAAGGATGAGAAAAAAAATTATTTTTCTTATTGTTTTGTAATATTTTATTCCATGTACAATTGTACCTTTTTATCTCTTGTACTCACATATAAATATCAACACACATAATCCCATACAATTGTGAGTTTTACATTCTATCATCTAGGCATATATACCTTAAAAAGTTTTCCTATTTTTTCCTTTTCTATGATTTTCATATTTCTCTTGAACTAAATATTTTAAAGATTTTTCTATTAGTTCTTAATCAAGTCGTAACAACAATAACAAAAAATAATTAAAAAATAGGGTACTCATATACATTGATCAACTAGTTAGTAAATTTCATGTCTCATCAAAGTTAGTTACAGAGTAAGTGTCAGAAAAGGTGTTCTATCTATAAGTTTATAGATAGGTCCCTTAACAGTTTACTTTAAGAGTTGTATTTTTAAAAGAGATGGTCTCCTATTAGGCAGCCTTAACTTTAGACAGAAATCTTTATGAAATTAAAACTTTATTCTAACTCTCGGGACCTATCTATAATAATTTGCTGGGGATCTATATCCAGCATATTTTCAGGGACATGTCTCAAATTTTTCGATCGACTTTTCTCCAATTTTTCCACCATTTCCCCTCCCGCTGCAATTTGCAAAAAATAATTAAAAAATTTATCAAAAAATATTCAAATATTGCAAAAAAAATAAAGATGATCATCAAATTGAAAATCATAAACATCATCTACAATAGCAAAACATGAATTGAAAATCATAAAATATCGACTAAAAATTGCAGCTAAAAATATATAAAAAAATCAACAAAAAGTTTTAAGAACATCGACAACAACTAACAAAACATCAAATGAAAATCACAAAATGGAATCATAAAAACATCAAAAAGTTTAAATTATCAATTTCTTTTTAGAAAAAAAACTACAAACAATTCTATCACCTAAACCTCACCCGATAAATGAAAAACATCAAAATGAGGGAAAAACACGAAAAAAATAAACCTATATCACCAAAAAAAGCTATAAATATCAACTTCTATTAGCTAAACCTCACATAGAAAATGAAAAAACCAACATGGGAGGAAAAAATTGAAAATATCAATCCACAAAACCCAAAAAAAACTACAAACCATCAATTCATATCAACTAAAACTCACCCGAGAAATGAAAAACACCAACATGAGAGGGAAAAAACTTAAAAGGTCAACCAAAAGTTACAGTGCCTCGAGAGTATCTTCACTCTAAAAATCATAAAACATCAATAAAATTTAAGTTTCAAAACAAAATTTAAAAACTACAAACATCAACCAATATCACAAAAAAATCTACAAACATCAACTCCTATAACCTAAACCTCAAGCGGAAAATGTGAGATATCAACAATAGAAAAAAAAATATCAATCCATATCACCCAATTTTTTTACAAAACATCAACTCATATTAACTAAATCTCACCCAAATTAAAACTTACGGTACCTCAAGAATTAAAATTCTTAAAAACAAGGACCTGGTGCAATTCAAACCCAAGCAAATAACCTCAAAATCCTGAGTACTAACCACTACACCATAGACTCATTACTGAATATAAAGTCAGTCAAATAATATTAAATCTTAGTATATGCCTTTGAAAAAAATAAAACACAAAATTAAACCTCATCTCTCACACGTAGAAGCTCAGCAGACGTCCGCTGTTTGCAACTAAAAGGCACGCATGAAGCCACACAGGACTCCTCTTCTTCATCTGGCCACGTGCATCTCACGACTAAGCATCTTTTTCAGAAGCTCTACTTCTTCTTCTTCCTAAGTACCACGCTCCTAATCCAAGTCCTCGTTATCCCATCGCTTCGCCATTGCGTCGTGTCGCATTGCATCATTTCGCCTTGAAGTCTAGAAACCCAAGCGTCCTCGCCGTCACATCGCTCTCTGCAAACCCAGGTTGTGAGCTAGGGTTTCGATTCTCCGTTGAATTTGAAGCCTGAAACCATTGCCGCAGCAGAGTTCAACTCCAATCCCGCATTGTATTGCAGAGCCAAAAAGATCAATGAGTTTACTGGAGTCGAAGTCAAGCCCGTAAACTGTTGTTCGATCCGGTAGATTTGCGATGGAGAATCGGCGACAGCGACGAAGGATCCAACAGACAGAGAAGATCGGCGGAGATCAGTGAATTTCCGGATGAAATCCAACGTAAATCCAGTGGTAACTCTTATTCGGTGGAATTTGTCAATAAACAAAAAGGTTTTTGATCGGTTGCAGAAAAAAATGAAAATGAAAATTCTAGTTTTTTAATATATACAATATTTGATAATTGCACAATAGGTCCCTATATTTATTAGCATATTTCAAAAAAACCACATCCCAAATGAAACTTACAATAATTGCACAATAAACCCTGGACTAATATTTTGACTGCCTAAAACAAGTTTTTTTTAAATATTAAATATTATATTTTATAAGTTAAAACAAATAATAATGAATATTTGAATGTGAAAATAAAAAAGTATATTTTCATATTTTCAAATGACCCCGTCTCTTGAAAGACGGTTTGTTCATAAGCTTTGGAAAGATCAAGGTTTCAACTTCAAATTAGAAGAAATTTAGATTAAATTTTAGGATTGCATTAATTGGGTCATAAATTTATAACTACTGCACGTTGCATAATAAATTTTTATTATAATAACTAAAACATTTTACCTTATATAATTCTAATTCAATTTCGTCTTTCTATATGCTAATGAAAATGTGGTTGTTCCCAAGATCTTGCCCTTTTAAATCTAGTGTGTAATTTAAGATATTCAGTGTATATATGAAAAAATACAGTGGCATGTCCATAACTTAATGATGGATCAGACAACTCTTCATCTTTGTAAATTAGTAAATTTTCCAATGAATAATAAGACTCAATAATTATTTTATGACTATAAGAAAATCTTCTAAAGGTTATTACTTTTAATTAAGCATTATGAAATCATAAATATCGAGAATACACTCGTAGTAAAACAAGATGAATAAGATTGAAAAGGTGAGATTTGAAATTTATTTACGATTTTAGAAGTCAAGTATTTGAGATCAGCACGTGCATGCTTGATTAAACAGGCTCTTGGATTATGCACGGGCCCTAATCAAAATAATAGATTGCATATATATCATTCCCTGTTTGGTAGAGAATAATTTTTTCCGTTAGATATGACTGCATGATCATAATTGTTTTCTGAAGATTTAATTATCTCACAAGCTATTGCATATGCGTATTCTCTGAATCAACTCGCGAAATTATTATTTATATATATATATATATATATATATATATATATTTTAATTGAAACCACCATTGGTGGGGTAATATTAGGTCCTCAGCCTATATAAAAATAAAATTACATTCTCTTTGGAAAAGTTAGTGGCAAAAGCAACATGAATTGCTCACAAAAGGCTGCATACGTGAAGCTAGATAGCAATAATCTAAACCATCTATAGCTATGAATTAAGGGTTGATGCGATTCTAAAATTAGTAATCTCCACCCCTCGTGTTAATTACTAATTTTGGCCAGGCATCCCCAGGATTGAAACCGAAAATCCTTGAACTGTGAATGGGGCTTGGCCCCTGCTTCATGGCCAAACCGAAGCCGGAAATCCGT
>JAULKM010022511.1:0-14126 GCA_032355605.1 Rubia tinctorum
AATAAACTAATTTTTAGCACTTTACCAAATACAAAAGTGTTTTGCTCATAAGTAAAGAAGCTTATAATCTCTGCCAAACAGAGTCTAGGTCTCCTGACAGGCGGCTTGTCCATAAACTTATGGACATGCCACTTATTTTTTACCTTATACAATGCATATGTTAAATTACATACTAACTTTAGAATTTTGAAAACACTTTTTATATTATATATTTTTTATTTTCACATTCAAATGTTTTTACTTTTAAAATGCAATATAGAAATTTATATTAAAAAAATTACAACATTTAACGTAAAAGTCACTTTGAACTGTCCATAAGTTTATGCAAAGACTGCATTTCCTGTGATTTTAAATTGAAAAATAATAATGTATAACTAAATTAAGTAAAATTTAACTAAACTAAATTTATATGTACTGAATTGAATTAACTTGATTTCAACTAAATTAAATTAGATTGAAATGAAATGCAGATAAATTCTGGATTATTAGTATACGCAGTGGTGAAAGAGTTGCTTTTACTGCCGTAATTCGGCTCTACCAAAATAAATTAGCATAGGTACAAGACAAGAACGAAATTCTTGATGTCACAGTCTCCATATCTTAATCTTTGACAATTCTACCTTGAACTTTCTCTCCAAAACTTGCGGCATCGAACTATAAAACTATTTTGTCCTGATACGGCCAAAATTTTCTGCAATAATTTTGATGCAACATTCTAAACTTAAATGAATGATCATGACATTATTTAGGTAATTTTTATACTTATTATTACATTAAAGTGTTAAAACAAAATTTTGATGCAACATTCTAAAGTTAAATGAATGATCATGACGTTATTTAGGTAATTTTTATAATTATTATTACATTAAAGTGTTAAAATGTTTATTACTTCATTCATTTATCTTCTCAAAATGCTCTTTAATATAGGAACATTAATGTCGTTATGATAAATTTTGTTGACTTTAATATAGTGTATGCATTTTTAAATATTTATTTCAAATCCAGTTATATATCAATAGGCATAATTATGATTCAACACAAATTTTAAAATATCGTGTAATATTTTTATTAGGGTTTCTAAAAGATTGAGTGACAAATTTTTTATCATTTTTATTTTAAATCGGATTTAATTGAAATGAACTGAAATTAAATATTTAAAAATTATTTTATCTTGTTAAATCAAAGTAAATTTAATTAAATTGCATTGCCGTTGGAAGTGGAGGCGGAGGCGGAGGCGGAGGAGATGATACATGTAATCAAGAGTGCACGTATGCTACTTAGTTGACCCACTTAATACCCAGAATTTGACTATCAACACATGGCAATATTTGGATATCAAATTACTTTAATTTGTCTGCTTGGCATTAGTTTTCACGTTATGCATGCTATTATTTTTATTTTCACTTTGTTGAAGTAAATTTTTTTGAACTTTCTCCCAATTTTATTTGAATTTCACTTCATTTCAGTTAATTTAAAATAGTTCAATTTAATTTAATTTAACACAAAATTTATTTAGTGAATCTAATTTGATTTAGCTATATTATTATTATTATTATTATTATTTAACACACTTATTTTTAATTTAGTTCAATTCAATTCAGTTTCAGTTCAATTCAGTTTTAATCAATTCAATTTAAAAAGATTTAGAGAACATAACCATAAATTAAGAATTTAGTCCTTGTTCTAGTTGGTGAATTCATGAGGCATTAATTGAGGCTCCATCGTTAGGCATATACTGATTGTTAAATTTTCTTGATTTTAGTAATCTCACCAAACCAAAATGTTTATGCTAAAATTGGCATACAAATGGCCATTCCCATGTGAACATTACCCAGTGACAAAAAAAAGAGCCAAAATAGTCACTAATGGTGGATTAGTGTCGGACCATTGATTAGCTTCATCGAATCAAACTTTTTAATCTTAACACGCTTTTTATATATTTTGATTGTTATTTATATTGATTGATATTTTTAATGATATTTTTAATCATTTTATTTAATTATTCTAGTTTTTCTTTACTCGACTTATTTTATTCACTCATTTCATTTGCCATAAATTTATGTGTCAAAGTGAGTTTGTTAGAACAAAAAGGCAGAAGAAATGTTAGTTTTCATACCGCAAAAAATTGGTATTTACCGTGTTAGGATAAGTCACAATCCTAAATATATCAAAATAAGTATAGGATAAGTCAGATTCCTAACGTACCAAAATTTAATTATGTATAACAGGTACTGGAGGTGATGTTAGAAGATGAAATTAATGAAGCAAAATGGAAATTACCAGAAGAAGATGAAGAGCAAGAAGAATTTTGGGGATTTGAGGATCTTGAATGTGATAGTTCCTATTCAACTTCTCCACAAGACTCAATATCCACGGAAAGTACATAGAAAATAGAAAAGCAGCTGCTGGGTAAAAGTAGCTAGTTTTACCTACTGTAAATATGACGAAAAAAATGGAATAGGACATCATGTATTCCTGCCCTAGCTGGAAACGCATGAAAATTTTGTACATACTCCTTTCGTCCCAACTTATATTGCAGAAAGAGAATTTTATGAGTTATTTTTTAACAGTAAAAAGGTAACCTTAAAACTTTAAAAAATTGACTAAAATGACATGAAGTGAATAGTGTACAGTGACACGGAACAGTAGCATTGACCTAAATTAGAAGGCCATTAAGTTGTAATATTTCCCACCAAAATTACAAAATTTGGAGTCAAAATTTCAAATTACAGAGCCAAATGTGAAAATTTAGCAAATACTGAATTTACAAATTTTGGAGCCAAAAAATTGAAAGGTACAAAAATTTAACCTAGAGGAAAACACCCTAACTTCTATATAAACACCAGAAAATATTCCTTTTCTTTGTCATAAATTCCAGCAGTAAAGGCTCTCATAATTAATGTTTTGGCCAGTTCCAAACAGAATGGGCCTTTATTTTAACTCGGGTCCCTCGTTCCTTTTCTTCATCGAGCCTTCTGTTGGTGAATAGAGGTTGTGATGGTCGGTCGCAACTTGATCGAGGCCGAAAGTCTACAAGTTGCACAATTTCTTGTTCAACAAGAGGCTAGAAGCAACAGCTCGATGGGGGGGGGTGTCAATCCGCACCATCATCCTTTTATGGGAAATGGTGAAGCAGCAAATAGAAAATGGTGAAACTGTGACTGGCAGATCGAGGCGCCATGGCCGTCTTGGTGCAGGTAAAAACCCATTGATCTTGAAGCATTGTTGGTCTTGCCTGTCAGTAAAAGACGTATCTGCAGAGATACTGCATCAAGGCTGCACATCAGCAAAAGCTCAGTTCATAGAGCTGTGATGAACAAGGAGATAAAGAGTTACACAAATGCAGTTCATCCAGGTTTGACAAAAAAAACTAAGTTAACAAGGCTTGAATGGAGTCTTTCAAAACTAGAATGCAACATGCATTTCAAAGACATGCATAATGTAATCCACATCGACGAGAAGTGGTTCTATCTTACAGAGGCAACATCAAGGTACTTACTAGCCCCTAATGAAGTAGAACCACATAGGACTAGCCAAAATAAGAATTATATACCCAAGTTGATGTTCCTTTGTGCTGTGTGTATTCTTATCATTGATATTGAGGGTAATGTCCTGTTTGATGGTAAAACATAACTATTTCCCTATACAAAACGTATAGAAGCCAAGCATTCTAGCATAAATAGGCCTAAGGGAACCATGGAACTCCATCCAATTAAAAAGGTTAACAGAGAATGCATTAGAAAGAAGCAATATATGAGGTTATACATGCAATAAAAGCTAAGTGGCCAACTTGGGCAAGCAAAAACATATCAATACAGCAAGATAATGCCCTATCCCACATTTTAGCAAATGATCCCGAATTCCTAGCTGCAGCCCATTCAGATGGATTCCACATAACCATGGTGTGCTAACCAACAAAAAGTCCTGATTTAAACATCTTAGACTTGGGATTTTTTGCTTCTATCCAAAGCTTACAACACCAAAACCCTCTAAGGAACTTAGAAGGTTTATTACTAGCTGTAAATGATGCATTTGATAGGGAAGGCCCTAGAAAAATAGACCTTGTATTCCTTTCACTACAAAATGTCATGCTGAAAATTGTGAAATGTAGAGGGGGGGACAATTTTAAGTTACCACACATGGGGAAAGACAGATTGAAGAGATTAGGGCTTTTACCACACAATTTAATTGTTGATCCAGAAATTGTAAGGGGTTGTTTGGAGGATCTGGTTGCAATTGGGAGGACAAGCATGGTTCGTGACCTACTGTTGTGCTTGGAGATGGCAGGGTAAGTGATGCAAGAAAATATTTTGGAGGGTTGTGCTTCTAGAAATTAGTTTTCTAGGGTAAACATGCATTTTGGTAACTACAGACATGTTTATAGGGCAATGTTTTGTAATATAGGGACATCAGTTTCCCTTTTTGTGTAATATGTAAAAGTTAATGCTTATGCTATTTAAATGTTGTGTTTGAAAAATGTTTTGATGCAATATGATTTGTTTTAAACCCCATGTCTAGAATGTTACAACTGTAATAATAAACATAATGCAATAAATGGTTGAGCACACAATACAAACTACCCAGAACGAAGTACAAATCACATTTAGATGTCTTCCTAATGTTTCATTTTATGAAAATATGGTTGCATCTTTACTGTAAAACATTAATTATCATCATTATAAGTTGTAGCTAGAACTAGAATCATTACAATCTCAGGTTATTTTTCGTTCATATCAATGCCCCGTCAATATTTTAATGGTTTAACAACCAAAAATCCATGGTTGCATATCAATGCCCCGCCAAGATTTTAATGGTTTAAGAACCAAAAAGTATGACTGCATATAAGGTAACCTCATACATCACAGTTTCATCATCGATTGTTTACTAATCAGGTTATGAGCACATCACATGCATGACTGTGATTGTTTACAATATGCACCGCTAAGTTAAACAAGTCTAAAGACAATGCCACTTGCTGCATATTATTTATACACTAAAGGCTCCCAATTTTTTCCATAAATGCTCAATTTACAACAATCCTTAATTCTTAAAAAAATAGAGACACAACACAACAATCAGCACAATATACAGTTCAGTAAATACTACCCACAACTTCAACATGATGAATCAGCACAATATACAACTCAGTAAATACTAACCATAACTTCAACACGAAGAATCGACACAGTATACAGATCAGTAAATACTACCCACAACTTCAACATGGTAAATCAGCACAATATTCAACACATAAAATATAACCAACAGTCCAACATTAAATAGCCAGCATAATATTAAGCTAAATTAACTCCAAAATAAAAAAAAAGTCCATAGTTTATCACAGACCATAGTTTCAAACAGTCCACAATTAAAACAGTCCAAAATTAACTAATCAAAAGCATTAGGAATTATCCCCCAATATTATGTTACCCCTGCCCATAGGGATATGATTCAATGTCATTCAAATGAGAGGCATATCCAACAGTTTCAGAATCCAAATCAGTTTGGACCTGCATTGATAAACAAATAAAGTGTCAAGTAAAGAAGTGATCATAAATAGAAAACATTTAGCAATGTAAGAAATAAACAATTTAACAAACGATACAACCTGATTTGGCTGCATTGCTTGGTTCTACTTTTCTCTCTTTAGGGCAAACCTAACCATCCGCTTTCATGACAGCGGCATCACAGATCCCATATTCAAAATTCATCTTACACATTTCCCTTTTAGGCCAATTTTCAATAACATAGAAAGAACCAATCTCATAGAACCAGGGTTCACTGAACTTCATGGTGTGATACTTTGCAGGCTCAATGTCCGGGGGCGACTCAGGGCATTCATACCCATCACGAAGTACTGTAGATTTTGGCCATTGAAACTGAGACTCAGATTCCATTGAGTCCACAGGCCATTGAGAAAAATGAAAAGTACTGAAGTGAGCTTCAATTGGTATTTCAGAACAGGTATCACTCCAACACAGTGAGTCAAAATTGGGCTGTGAGTAGTGGTGAACATCACTGTCCTCCTCCAAAACCTTAGAGCTACATGCTCTGACATGCAGATGAGACAGGTCAGATGGGGTGCCATCAATGATTGTCGAAGGTTGGCTAGGGCCACTGGTTACTTGGCCAGCCTCAACTCAGTCACGACTTCTCATTATTACGAGCAGGGGCTGTGAATATGTAACAACCACAGCAGGAAACACAACACTATCAGAGAGGATACACAACAGAAACTGCAATCGAAATAGAAAAAAGGGCGATTGATGGAGCAGACACATTCAGCCCAAAAAAATCATGGAAATATAAAAAACCACTTCATAATATTCAGGCACAAAACAGCTACAAATCAAAATATTTATCATAGAATCTGTGGATTATCACATTAATCACATGAATCACATGAATGGACAAGAACAAGTTATGTTTTGAACAAAAAAGAAACACTGGAGCCATTAAACATCATATTTAAAGGTGTGCACAGAACATATCTACGAACCCAATTAATTTTTTTAAAAGTCTTGGCACCCCAACCCAATCTGACCCCAACCAAGATCATGAAATTTAGCCAAAAAAATGAAACTGACTCAGATCAAACTACTGGAAAACTCACTCGGTTGTAGGAAGTACTGAAACCCCCAAAAAGAATTGACCAAACTAGTAGAAAATGGGTAACAAACACTCGGTTTAAGCAACAAGAACATCAAATCCAAGATCAAATAAACACAAGTCGGACAAGCTCTCACAGAATCATACAGACCGGCCTAGGAAAGGAACATGCATGGGGTTATCAGCCATAAAAAGCAGAATAAAACATGTAATACCACATTTAGGCCATCAATCTTCACTATCAAAGCATTTAATCAAGCAGATCTACATATAAAAACAACGAAAAATCACTTGAACATGAACCCATAACATAGATGTTGTACTATGCTCGAAGGTTAAAAGTAAAATGCAAATCTTGCTCAATTTTTCTTGAAAACACAAACCATTTAAAAGAAACCCTTAATGATCAACACATGCTCGAGATTTGACCAAAAATGGAACCAACTAAATTCGGACAAATAGAAACCCATAAACATAGTTCACCAAAAAAACAGGTCTGATGATGTAAAGTTCAAAAACCCCATACAAACGAAAGATATGCAATTTTTTTGGTTTAAAAATCTAATCTTTGGAAAAAAACAGAACCAAACTCAACTAGGGTTTTTACCAGAGAAATAGAGAGAACCTGAGAAGAAAAGTGAGGGAGCATTGGAAGTGAGAAGATGAGAAGCTGAGACGACTAAAAAGAATCTGAGACAGAGATGAGTAAATGGAGCGTTGGATGGAGTAAATGGAGCGTTGGTAGTGGAGCCTTAAAAGGAGGAAAGGGAGCGCTGGAGAGTTAAATCAAATGCAAAGATTCTTCACGTGATTACATCAGGGACGTAAAAAGAGGATGCGTGCAACACTATGTGAGCTAGACAACTCAAAACAAAAACCCTAATAAGTAATTAATCAGCCACTAGCCCAGTAAATCCACTCAACATCAAGGGTACTCTGGACTTTTCAATTCGGGTGAATTGAGCTTATTTTGGCAATTTTCAGATTGTGCAATTTAGGGTGGGACACCCTAAAATAGAAAGTGGGCAATTTAAGCTGGGACGGAGGGAGTAAGTAATATAAGCTTGTTTTTAGCTAACAAGAATCAAAAGGTGGTCTTCTATAAAAATATTCATTTCATTTTTTGTCACATTTTTTCCATGAAACAGATAACAAATGTTTATACTTTGAAAGCGCCCATTTTACTGAATTAAAATTGATTTTTTTATTAAAAAAGAAAAAGAAAGAGAAAATGACAGTTTTGCTATTCACTTGTATAGGTGAAACTACAAATTTCATTCCTCTTTTGCAAATTGTTTCTAAAACGTTCCTATATTATTGAAATGTTCTCCATTGATTTTTACCTACTATTAGCCGATTCAAATGTTTCAAGTGTCACCATCGGGAAGC
The DNA here is from genome assembly GCA_032355605.1 of Rubia tinctorum. Lineage (NCBI taxonomy): Eukaryota > Viridiplantae > Streptophyta > Magnoliopsida > Gentianales > Rubiaceae > Rubia > Rubia tinctorum. The sequence continues at coordinate 7,999 of JAULKM010022511.1, forward strand.
AGAGAACATAGAAAGTAACACGCCAAAAGAAATGGTAAGTGTGGTTGGTTTGGTGGTGTTTGGAATAATGGTGGAGGATGCCGACGGGGCGATGGAGAAAACACTGGGAGAAGAGAAGTTTTTGAAAAATATCAATATAACCTCAAAATTTGTTAACCTATAATTTTATTAAATCTTAGTAACAGTTGATTGGTTCGTTCACTTTATTAAAATGTGTTATGTCTGGGAAAAGAATCAACTTAGAACATTTCATAATAATCTAGGAACATTTTAAGAACATGTTATGAAAAAGGATGAAACTTGTAGTTTTATCTAAAAATGGGCACCTAAACTATAAAATGTGATTCATAAAATTTAGGGGTAACAAATAGACCAGCAACCCATGGGTCAAACAGGTTATTTATTTTTAAACCCGGATGGGTATGGGTAAAAGGAGTTATGTACATGTTAAATGGGTAATGAGTCAAATGAGTAATTGAAAAATATGAGTTGGGCAGGTTGGATTTGCGGATTGACTGTAGGTTTACCCATATGGGTAGAAACTCATGGGTTTTCCCATATAGGTTGGTATATAAACCCATATGACTCAATATATAAGTTGAAACCCACGGGGTTTACCCATATGTGTTGGTATATAAACCTATGCGGGTCAATATATGGGTTTAAACCCACGGGTTTACCCATATGAGTTGGTATATATACCCATATATGGGTTGAAACTCGCGGGTTTACCCATTTTTTACCCATGAGTTGAATGATGTTTGACCCGACCCATTTTTTGACTAGTCATAAAATTGGTTGAAATGAGTCATACCCAAAAATATTTAATTACCCATTTTACCCAACCCACATTCGACCCGTCCGCCCATTTTCCACCCCTAATAAAAGTAGTGAACTCAAATTGCATTTAAAAAAACAAATCTTGGCACAACCCCGACCCTCTGCACAAAACCGAAGTAAAAGGTTCAATAAAAACCGCAACCGACATCGGTACAATAGTTATAGTATTAAGACAAATTACTAAGATCCACATTTCCTATACCCAATACACCCTAATTGTCCTAAAATCAGCTGCAACTATCACTCATCGGCAACACACAGTCTCCAACGGCAACACACTAGCTGACACAACCACTATACTAGATACATTTTTCCTCGACTTTCGCCGTTCCTCAGCCTTTCTCACCAATCAAAGGTTGCCACTCAACACCTCCAATTACCCTCTTTAACCATCAAGTTATGCAAATAACACAATTAATAATCATTGTCAAAAGTAGAATAACCAATGTATTACAATTCAAGCTAAAAGTGCTAATCAACGGTTACAAAGGGTAGATTAGCCTACTATAAAACATTATGTAAGTATAAACATAAATATAGCAAAAATGAAAAGAAAAGATGAAGAAATGATAAACTTAAGGTTTTTGAGGGTCCAAAATTGGGCTTCTCACAAAAAAGATAAGGTGGGAATGTTTATAGTACTAGTAGAATAACGGTAAAAAAAAACTTAAAATGTAGCAGGTCAGGCGCTGGTGGACTGTGCCATGCACCCTTAGTCAACGCGCTCGAGCATTGGGCACCGTCGTGTCATGTGCAGACCATGCAACTGACATGCAGTCTGTGCAAACGGCGACTGGGAGCCATTTTCCTTTGCAATTTATAGTGTGTAGACCGTGCGTTGCCTGGAATGGTTTGCGGTCTTGATGATCTGTTTTTTCCTTCTCCGTTCGTTCGCTACAGTTGAATTATTGATTCATTTTGGAAGATATAGCACTCTTTTTCATATTTCTCGTGGAGGCAAATCCAAAAATGATATCCATTAGCACTAATTCAGCTCCAATCATGCACCAAAATGGGGTTACAAGAAACTCAAGAGTTAGGGAAAAAATAGGCAATGCAATCCTAAATCTTCTAAGAGCAATTCATCCATCAAGATCAAGACTAAGCTCCAATTACCTTACATTTATAGTACAATAAATAGAGTATAAATCGAGCACATTAAATTTCCACACTTAAACCTTTACTCGTCATCGAGTAAGAACAATCAAAGTTTAATATATACTTCTAGAAACTACTCAAAGTATCATTTGAATTCCTTAATGAGAGGTTCCCAAAATTCAAAATATATAATATTACCCATCCCCTATACATCAACCTAGGAAAAGTTCTACCCAAATTTCACATTAACAAACTATCAAAATTCAAATATATTAAAATATCAAACGAAATAGATTACCTCATTATACGTTTAATCTCACCACTTTGTTCCCAAGCTAAGTTTCAATTCCCTAATGGATATGAATGTGAAGTTATACTACCCAAATTCTCCTTATATCAAACTTAACCTTATGGCTCCAAATCAGTAAATGAGTGATCACAACAATTTTATTTTCCCCTTATTTGCCTAGGAGCTCTTTTTGGATTTTCATCCTAGTCACATATTTTTCTTTAGCCTCATATCTCACTGCACAATCATCCTCTCAGTTTTGCACAGGTCACTCTTTCAAGTTTCGACCTATTGGGCCCCCAATTTTGCTTGAGCAGCTCTCTTGAGTTTTCAACTTAGCAAGATTGTTTTTATATTTTCATTATCCAAACAAATTAAAGTAAAGCATATATACAATAACATGCAATGAGATACATTCCCTCCTCCCCCAACACTTGAAACACACATTATCCTCAATGTGCGCACAAGAACATGATATGAAAAGAAAGGGGAAAGAAAAAGTCACAATTACAACCTTGAAGGTCCATATCAATGGTGGAACATCTCACTTCTCAATGTGTTATCCTCTCCTCAATGTTCTCAAATTCCATCCAACAAGCAACTTCGATCAATATGATACAAGTCCACAATTAAGGAAATCTTGATTGACAACCATATAAAGCAACAACTTTTAGTAATCCTAGTGGTGGATTGTGGGGGGATGCTTTATTTTTTTGGGACTAGAGTGTGAGGTAAAAGGGTGAGAGAAATTCTTCTTTTTAATCAATAAAACATAATAATATACTTTTAAACTTGAGTTGCGTCCCGAGAAGATCCGTATATTTAAGGTCATTGGCACGACCATAATGTTATCGATATAGTGAAGTTTGAATCCCTTCCCAATTGATTTTCAAAAAGTAGAGTGGTGAGGGTAGAAATCCTTCAAGAGGAGAAGTTTTTGGCGGTGAATTTGGTGTTAAAGGAGATGGGTGGTTTGGAAACTTGGAAGAATCATTTGGCTTGCCTTGTGTCTCCTTCAAGATTTTCAAAAATGGTGGATTTGGTTCAATATGTGGAGATGGGGGCAATAACGAAAATGATAATGATTCATGAATAATCGTCTCCTCATTAACTTCTTTGACTTCAAAACCAACACTCCACCCACTTGGAACTCATCTTCATTCTCCAAGGTGATGTTACTCACCATATATTTTGTAAAGAGCTACAATTGGGATGATACATTTTTGGAATATCAAGCTTCTATTCGGTTCACCATTTCCATCATATTGCTCACATGCCCCTCAATGCTCTTGATGCTTTGTCGCATATCTTCTCAAAATTTCTCCATGTTCTTAGTCAAACCATCCAAGGTTTGCATAAAATCATCTTTTGACATGCTAGAATTTGCCTCTTTATCTTGAGCTTGATTTTGGGGGCATGGCATCAGGCATTGGAGGCAAACCATATTGCTTGAAAGGTTGATTTTTTTGTTCACATCCATACCACGAATCCAGATTACCATTCCATTCCAAATTATAAGAATCGTAGTTTGGATCATACCACTCTTGAACTCCATAACTTTGGAAATCAACAACTCTAAAAAAACACAGATAAGTTAGGCTCCACATGTATGAAAATAAAATCATAAAAAACAAATTTTACAAAGTGAAATAACATAAATAATTCAATTTTTTTTTTCAATTTATTACTTGCAAAATATTTTACAACGTCGTCTCTTTGGAGATTAACTAAAATTTAATTTCAAAACAAAAAATATTGTCAATCCATTCATCGCAAAGAAAAATATGATAAGGATTATATGCTCTTTGTTGTCAACTAGGGGCATTTATTGTCATTTTGACACCCTGGTTTACAAAGACGACGTCGTTTTCAATCCACACCTCCTTCCCCTGGTTTTTCAATCGTACGCATCCTTACTCAGTTTTTCAATCTTCTACTTCTTCCATGGAAATTGTAATACCCGCAAGGTCTCCTTGAATGATCCCGAAGGATGCGTCAGCGGTGCCTCCACTCACGAAGCCGCTGTTTCACAGCTGATGGCGATCCTCAAGAGCATCGTCTCCAGCGAGGATAAGTTTGAGGATGTCGTTGCTGCTCTCTCTGATAAAACTTGTTTCAATAAATTTTAGGCTCAAATTATAATTATTTTTACATTACGATATATTTTAACTTTTAAAAAATTATAGATATTTCATTACAATAAATAAAAATAAACATCAAATTACCACATTAATTACATCAATTATAAAATAACCCTATCTAATTATTAATCTGTCTAAAATAATACTTTGTACAATTTAATTTAAAGATAAAATTAAAATTAGTGATAACAATAATTTTTAATTGTATTACCACATATATATATTTAACAAAAAATATATAATTTTTATTTGTGTTTCTTGAATTGCATGGGTACGTTTTCTTTAAAAAGGTACTTGGTTGAATTCTATTTCATTGAGCATTTAAAAGTAAAATTTCCCTAAGGACCTTTTCCCAATTTTTCTCCACATCTTCACTCATGTTGCAAGCTAAAAAAATATGAAATAAAACATCAAATAAATATCAACCGAAAATTGTAAAATATCAACATAATCGTTAAATTGAAAATCATAAATATCAACTACAATAACATCAACTTGAAATCATAAAATATAAACTACAACGAACAAAACATCAACATAACTTTCAAACTGAAAATCATAAACATTAACTCCAACTAGCAAAACACAAATTGAAAATCATATAAAATCATCAAAACTTAAATTTTCAAATTAAATATCAACTATAACCTAAACATACATAAACGTTAATTGAAAGAAATATAAACACTAACAGGACATAATTAAAAAGAATAAATATCAACTATAAAAACATAAGCATCAATAAAAATGATAAAAACGTATAAAATCACTGGAAAATTATTGATTATCAGCTACTAAACAATGACCTAAACAAACGTATAAAACATCAAGTGAAATAAATCTCAACAAACAAAGTAAAACGTCAATTGTTAGTACTAAAGAATAAACATTAACTACAATAACATAAGCATCAAAATATTGAATATAAATGTATAATTTATGGCTAGAGTAGAGAAGGCGGAAGACCTCCGCCACGCACTCACGGAGAAGTCCAGCATCGCAAGTGAGGGAGGGATTGGAGGGCGGTAGCGGTGATGAACATATGGTGGGATGGGAGGCGGAGCTGCGGCGATTGGAGAAGGGAGGAGGAGCTTCAGGGGTTGTGGGAAGGGGAAGGGTTTTGGATTAGGATTTAAGATAATTTTGGTATATATATGTAAACTTTTTGATAATTGCAAAATATAATAGATCCCCAAATTTATTTGTAACTTTTAAAAAGAACTCAATCCCAATCAAATGTTTAATAATTGGATGATGATTTCTACCTAAAATAAAACTTCGTGGAATAAAAATTAGACCCAATGTAATAAATATATTTATAGGCTCCTCAAATCTTATGGGCACTCAATCGGGTTCATTCTCCTTCAAGGCCGACACTAAACAACTATAATACCTTTTTACTTAAATGTCATCGTACTTTTTAATTTAAACACTAAATATTCTAATTTAAACGATGATAAATAGTATATGAAAGTAAAAACACAAAATATACTGTATAAAATACAATGTTTAAATTATTAGAAACACTGTTCAAATAAAAAAATAACGGCTAATTTGAAAAAAAAATAATGGGGATTTTTACATATTTTATGATTTTTTTTCTTCAAAAACTAACCCTCCAACAGTAATTATTCCACACATGTATCTGGCATATGAACCGTAATAAGAAGAGTTCGACTTGAAACATTCTCAATTGAAAAATAGAACAAACCCTTTAGAAGTTAGAACCAAAATGTGCATTCGTTGGCCATTGGTGGAGG
>JAULKM010022521.1:0-14126 GCA_032355605.1 Rubia tinctorum
ATTGCTGCCTGCTTTCCGTTCAGTCTCTGTACTTCCTTGATCGTTTTTGGTGATTTCATCTCCAGTATTGTCTTCACCTTTTTGGGGTTTGTTTAAAGCCCTTCGTTGGACACCATGTGCCCAAGGAAATTCCTTGTCCCCGTGCTAAATTGGCACTTGGCTGGGTTCACCATCATCCTCATTTCTCTGAATTATGCCAGGGTCTCCTCAAATTCCTCCACAAAGGTCTCATACTGGGTGCTCTTTACTACCATGTCATCTACATATACTTCCAAATTTCTCGTGATAAGTTTTTGAAAAATTGACTGTATGTGCGATTTGATCTGTGCATGAGTTTAAAAACCATTCACAACCATACCATTGTGCAACATTTTCTACAACCGTTTTAATAATCATTGAACAAACACTTTTGTATAATGAAGTCAATCACTTTCAAACAACTATAACGTACAAAAGTTAACTGATGTAATACAAAATAAAAACAACAATCAAGTAGAAAAGGCATAGGAACTTACTGTGTAAAGGAAGCGGTTTAGTATGAGTGAAGTGGAGTGAATGTGGATGATGGGGCATTGGGAGGAGAGAGAGAGATGCCAAAGCTAGGAAAAGCATACAACCCTGGCTTTATTTTTTCCTTTTTTTCTACCACCGTCAAATTCTATACTTGTTGGTTGTTGTGGTTTTCCCTCTTATTCCATAATTTTCAATCATAACATAATAAAACTCACCTTTTAAAATATTTAAATATTGCTTCCAATTTTTTCAAAGTCAATCTTTTTTTTAACTTTAACCTTTAAAAGATCTATCATTTACATAACTTCGATGTCAGTCATCAATCACATTACATGTCGGTGAAAATGACTTATAATGTGATTTCAGTAGGAATTTTTAAACAACATATACGACGTCACAAGCTATTCGGTAGTATTATTTACTTGTTTCTTTAATATTTTACTTCTGTTCATATAATAACCGAGGTCAAAAGCATATTATTTACCTCAGTTATATTTTAACTGAGGTAAAAAATATTATTTACTTCGGAAAAAAATAATAGAGCTAAAAGAACTTTTTTACTTCGGTTATTTGACCTAAACCAAAAAAATAATGTAAAAGAGGTGAATTAATAGGTCATTTTTATTGTAGTGTCCCAAATTATATGAACAACGAGGTGGACCATAATGTCAAAAAATTCTAGGGGAATGTACTTTCTCAATCAAACATAGCACTACAAACCCTCACGCTCCAAATTATCATGTTATTTTCTGCTAATATTCTTACGAAATATGGAGTTGAAGAAGAAACACATGTGCATAATGCAAAATCTCACCTCCTCCTCCTCCATGACACCGCGGATGGCAACGAGCAACAATTGTTGTATCAAGACGTGACAATCATGGGATTTCAACACGCTAAGATGCAATTCATCGTTCACAAACCAACTAAAATTGGAAGAGTAGCCAGAAGGTACCTTGATTCTTTGAATACACTCACAAACTGACCTCCTCTCACGGATTGAAAGACTCTAATGGGCGGGTGGTAGGTACATCCGCTTCCCTTTCACCTCCGGAGCTAAATCAACTCGTATACCGAGTTTAGCCAAGTCCTTCTGAGCATTCAAGCTATCCATCGTCTTACCAAGAACGTTAAGTAGCATCCCAATTAAACTCCCGTACACATGATTCTCTATATGCATAACATCCAAACTATGGTGAACCTCCAAATTCTCCCAGTACGGCAAATAAAAGAAAATCAATCTTTTCTTCCAAATTTCATCATTTGTGGCAAGCACCTTAGATATCTTTTTTCCAAGCACAACTTTCAATTTCTTCACCTTGTTGTGGATGGAAACGCCACTTGATATTTTTTACGCCTTTCTCCTCTCCCTCCTGCTAACAAAATGAAGTGTGTTGTCTCGTAACTTATGCTTCATTGGGAGAAATTTTCTATAACCCAGATACACTGTCTTCTTACAATTCTTCAACTGTTGGAATTATGTACTTTCCTCGTATACAAGTAATGCCTTGTAAATAATGTGGTAGATACATCTCTACAATTTAATCAATGTGTAAAAGTTAAACTTCCACAATATTATACGCTTCTACTCTAAATCTAATTTTATTCATAAAACATCAAGTAACAATCAACAATATGCAACATCACATTAATACATTCATAACACACCCTATCATATCACATGCATGAAAACTCCATTGAATAAAACAACAATACTAAGTAACAAACCCATTTCATGAAGACTGTTAAGAAACATTACAATGATCAAACTTGGAAAAAAAATATATGGCAACAAACCATTCCCCACATATTCCATTGTAAATGGTAAATTAAAACAAAACTAGACACTGTACACTGCACTTTGTGCAGTTTAACCCAAGTTTAACCCGGATCCATATTATTTTATACTTGTCCGTTCTAATTAAGGATTTCTATATTTTGGTCTTTGTCAGGTCATATTTGATCACCGGTAACTTTAATCACATACACTAATAGTTTATAAGAAATTATTTTTTGAAGAGGAGGTGTTGCATGGAATCTAGAAATATCTATTACTCCCTCCGTCCCATTTAAAGAGTAGATGTTACATGTAATCTAAAAATATCTAAAAATAATGATATTTTTATCGATGTCAAAGGGATGAATTCCCCTACATCACCATGAATCCATTGCTCCAAATTTCCATAATCAGCGTACTCTACACTAACTCTGCACTTTCTATTGGCTTTCTATTGAATTCGGTGGGTTGAAAAAGAACAGTTGGGGCAGATAATCTGAACCGAAGCCAAAATTGTGCCTAAACATAAAAACGCATGGAAAAGAACTTCAAAAGGAGTACATAACGTAAATGAAACAATACATGTCCATAAAATTGGAAATGTGAACCTAAGAAGAGTATAAAGTATCAGCTATTAACATTCTGGAACTGCCACACAACTTTTAGAAGCTAGGAAAATTGAAGTAACAAAGTAAATTCTACTGCGAGTTACAGGAACTCACTTGAATTTGAGAGCGGCGGTATTTTGCTGGCGTAGTAGGTGGTAGCAATTCCTTTTGACCCTGGTTTATTCCACAAGCTTCTACCAATGCTCCTCCGCCCGGGATCTGCTCCTCTAACTGGCTCATCCCAATATTCATCTTTAGCAATGGCAGTACACCCAAAGTTCATATCTCCGCTGCAGCATTAAAAAATATATTGATGAAAGTCAACCTTTAAATCAGTTCATGGAAAAAATTGAAGTGAACTCTGCGGAAAACTTATTTTTTTATGATAAGAAATTAGAGAATTCTAAAGTTAACGGTGATGTTAACTTTTAGGAGTTGGCTATGTAGATGGAGGACATAAACGGGGTCGAAGGCTTGAAGCTGGAATGTTTGGTCTCTGGTGTGATTGCACTTACATGAACCATGGGGGCATCACTAAAGAAAAGAAATAAGGCCAGAAAACTTAATCATCATATGTTACATATAGATAGATTCTCGATGCAAACATTAACCACATTTAAAGTGAATCTAATTGGTAACTAACTATGATTTACAGTTACGAGGCTAGCAGTAAATGAATAGTAGAGAACTCCAGCACAGTCTGGTTTTATTCTAAGAAACAATATCAAAACAAGTCTTGTGTTTATGAAACAGATGCAGCAATACTACTTTCAAACATACATAAGCTACGAGGCATTTTACGACAGAATAACATTGTAAATGGGTGTTTCTGACTATAGAATCAAGTTGAGTCAAAGGTGATGATCTCTTTAGATATTATACTCTGACTTTGGGACACAAAGTCCAAATAATCCTGCAGTTGAATAGTATATGAGGGATGAGTGGGGAGCATACAAAACCAAGTTGACTTATAGCTAGTGCAACATAATTGAACATTCTCTATAGATAAATATCATAGCTTCATAAAATGAACAAGATTTTATTCCGTAATCTTATCTCAGATTATTTTACTTTTTTTCTTGCGAAAGCTAATTGATCTAGTCATTCACATTAATAAAAGGTAGTTGATCTGGGAAAAGTGGCAAAAGTTTCAGTCCGTAATGGAAAATGGAGCTAACAATTCCCAACATCAATTTTCAACAATGCATAAACACAGGTCACAATATATAACTATGGGAGAACGACTTGGGAGACCCTTGAGCTCCCTCCATCATCCCCTTTGTGGAGTTTCTCTATCGGCAATGAAACTGGATATGAATAAAGCCTATGAAAGGGTATCATGGGACTTTCTCATATCAGTCCTGAAAAAAATGGAGTTCTCTGCCTCTTAGATCCACATGATCAATCAATGTGTCAAGACTGTGTCTTATTTAGCAATAATCAATGGGAAGAGATCAGACACTTTCAAGCTAGTTAAAGGGGTGCATCAAGGCTTCCCTTCATCACCTTATATTTTCATCATTTGTCAACAGGATTTGTCTTCAACATTAGACATTTCACTCCAGGAGCAATCAGCTAGTAGGTTGGGGTTTCTGGTAACAAGTGTTGGTCCTTTCATATCCCATTTGATGTATGCTAAAGATTGCATAATCTCCATGGAGAACAAAGAGGCTGTGGTAAGATTTCTTGCACAAAGACTTGTTTCATATGCCATGTTATCTGGACAAAGGATCAGCTTCGAGAAGTCATCCTTTTTCTTCAGTCCTAACATCTCAAAATCATGGAAAAATCGGGCCTCCTATGAACTAAAAATAAACAAGTCAGGCTTGCCTGATAAGTACTTAGGAGTCAATATCTTGTCTCAAATAAGGAGATCGCAGATGTTCCAGGGTGTGATAAACATTTTTTTCGAAAGATACAAAAATGGAAGCGGGAGGGTATTTCTCTTAATAGTCGCATTGTTTTGGCCAAATCTGCTTTACAATTGGTGGCTTCCTATCACATGACTATATATATATTTCCAAAATCAGTGCTTGATAACCTTGATAAAATAACAAGGAGTTTCATATAAGCTGGGGGCCGGAATAGCAGGAATATACATTGGAAATATTGGACTATTCTCTGTAAATCCAAGCATTAAGGAGGCCTTAGACTTAGATCATCAGAAGCAATGAATCAGGCTTTATTAAATAAATACGCTTGGAAATTGGCATCTGATGAAAGCTCTCTTTTCAGTTTTTTCTTCCGGACCAAACATAAATCAATGGCATTCCTTCTGAAACTGATTTCCCAGGCTCATCTTGGGGATGGAAATCAATAATTTGGGGTGCACAACTTCTTGAGGGCCATATTTGATAGCAGGTTAGATCAGCACTACAAACAAAATTTTAAGATAACTGGATTCCGGGAGTTCAAAGTCCGTTAAGCCAACCAAATTCCTGGGCTCATTATGCATCTCTCAAAGTGGCATATTTACTAGATGATCATCGGAATTGGCGCTCGCCACTAGTTAGGAACATATTTCCTAACATTACTGAGCGGATTCTGAGCATGAAAATTCCCAAATATGGACATATACTGGAGGAGGACATAATTCTATGGGCTCCTTCTCTGTATGGCGATTATCCAGTCAAGCTACCGGGAAATCATTTTCATGTAAGACCTAGCATCCCCACAATCATCCTTCCAAGAAATGTGTGAGAACATGAAGCTATAGAAAACTGTATTCAAGTTTCTGTTTTGGAAAATTCTCTCAGATGCAGCCCCTACGGCGTATCAGTTACAAAGGAGAGGCATCTTGATTAGCCCTATGTGTTCAATCTATTGGTCAAGCCTAGAAAATAGTGTGATACGATCGGAGAAGGAGCCCACTAGGTGATTATCTTGATTATACACATTTTTTCTGATTGTGATACGATCAGAAGAGCATAGAGGTGTAGCCGATTATTCTGCATTTAGAGGAAGACATATCCCTATCATTCTGCATTTTATGGTCATACAGAAATAGAATCTATTGGGTTTGGGACAACTATAAACCACACTTGGGGACTGATCCATGTCAATTATGGGGGAGGCAAATAGATTACATATACTGTTTCTCAGAAGGGGTTAAAAGGAAAGTATCGATTATCCATCTCCATTAGAAGATGAAGCGTCATCTCCAGCCAAACAGCAACATGTTTTTTTTAAGTAAATGGCGGCCGAGAAAAAGATAGGATTGGTGCTACAGTAACAAGTCCAAGATGAAAATAGGGAGGATGCTTTACCATAATGTGTCCTATACATTTTTTAAACTATGCATGCAAGAAACGCATTTTCATAATGCGTTCTCTGTATTTGTTTTTTCCCAGCAAGAATCTTTTGACCAAACTTTATGAGGACGATTGTTGAACCTTTTCCTCATTTGCTCTTCCCCGATTTTAGCTCCCGGTTTTTTTCTCCTTTGTCAAGCCACCCACGCCGGAAATTTGTTTTCCCTGTCAAGCCAGCCGCGCCGAAATTTCTTCTCCGGGGGCTCGACATTCCCCTCTTCCCTTCCTTGCCGGAATTGTGATGGAGGTACGGTGTTTTCGTGGATCTATTGGTTTTGTGTGTGTTCAACCTTTTTTTGCTTGAATTCTGACCTCCTAATGTTGCTGGGACTTCGATGTAGTTCTCCCTGAGCTTCACCGCTTGATGTTTGTGCCGGAGAGGCCAAAGAAGGATGTATGTGGCACGCACGCGGTGGAAGCTCTCTGCGCGTGGCCTCCACGTGCCGCCTTGTATGCCGCGCATGTTGATCACGCACCATCTCCGGCGGTGGCGTTCGGTCGGGTACTGCATTTCGTCGTTTGGGTATTCATTTTGGTTGGCATTATTTTGTTTGAAAAATGAAAGTATGTGGAGAGAAAACCGTGGGATACATTCTTTGTCTTGTAGGCCGTAGATTGGAAATTTTATTTATGTTCTAGTGAATGTTGTAGATTTTTTTTAGCAATATAGTTTATGAGCAGTTGAAATCTTTGAAGAGAAATTTTTGAAATATGTTGTATAGGTTGCGTGGCCCATTCAAGGAGTTTAAGTTTTTTGGTGGTTGAACGAGAATGGTGTAATTTGTATGTTGCACAAAGCTGTGGGGATTTTCATATTCTGGCCTGGAGGAAGGGATGAAAAAACTTATAATGTTAATAATGGATATTATTTGTGTTCTGTTGGAGTCAATATGACCCGGGCTATAGCATTTTGTATTTCTAACTGATGTTGAAGATTTTAAAGTCGTTATGGAAATGATCGAACTCAGCGTGTTGAATATTATTGTTTGTGTGGAATGTACGTTGATTGTTAATGACATTTGTATTTCATTCCCATATCAACTTATATTTTTATTTTAATTTTGTAGGGAAAAGTTGGGGTGCGATACTGTGCAATTTTTACTGGTATCTGGAGGTTCTCACATTCTCTCTAGAGGGTATGTTTTACTTGAATGAGTCCTTATTTAGACATATTAGATGTGTAATTGTTGATGTGATAAGGAATATGTTTTCATGTAATGCATTGATGTCATGTGAATGAGTTTGGATTGTTTATGATGATGAGAATGTGAAGAACATGCATAGTCATTGAATGGTAATCTACGACATTTAAGGGTAATAGTATTTTGTGAAGGTAATTAATTGTTGTGTACTACCACGTTGCAGTTGTACAATGAATTTGTTGTTGTACTTGTATAGAGGTGGTGTTATTAAGTATGATATGAATGTGGATGTGTACTATGATCCCTCCGTAGCTGAGAAACATATGACTGCGAAGCGGAGGTTAAGATACTCTCAATTAGTTGATTTAATATTGAGATGGTTTGGCATTAATTGTGAAGGTTTTTTGTTGAGAATCTTTTATCGTTGTCCTGAGAAGATTGATTCTTCTATGTATTATCGATGTTATAAAGTGGATGATAACTAGTCGACGGAGACCTTCTTTGATACATGTTGATTGAATGTCTTTGTCGACAACGGATCTTTACATTAAGCTGGAGAGGTTTGAGAGCAGCCTTGAACATCCGAGTGATGTTGGCCCAGGCACGTTCATGTCATTGTTGAGCAATGTTCAGAACTATTCTCCGGAAACATACCCTCTTTTTCCAACTCCTAATTATTGCCAAGGTTTTGGAGAGACCGGTGAGGCGAGTCAACCTGCAGCGTATGTCCATCTAGGTTGTTGTCAGCCGTCCACGAGTGCTGGTCTGCATGGTGGTTATAATGAAGAATGGAATGTCTTCGACGATGACTACGTCGGTGAAATTGGCGAGGCTGGGTCTGGTGGTGTTGGTGGTGACCTTGTTACAAGCAGTTTTGATGTGGAGGGAGAGGATGTTGAGGGTGGGGAATTTGTAGCAGAAAACGATGATGATCATTCCTTATCGACCGATTCGAATCCAAGGGATGATGATCGCTCGTTGTTGTACACGACCAATGTTCCCACTGCATTCCATCAAGCGTGGAATCCTAATACCAAGGCATTCTTTAGGGATTATGGGGGGACTGAGAAAAGTGGGTATGACCCGACTGATTGTGGTAGAATACTTCCTAATTATGTTCAAGCGACTGGGGAAGTTGATTTGGGTATGAGATTTCGAACTAAGCCGGAATTGGTGCAGGAAATGTCTAGGTGGAGTTTAAAGATGAATAGGGAACACCATGCTGTGGAGAGCAAGTCGCGTACGTGGTACGCCAAATGCAGGGAAGTTGTGGACGGAAGTGAAAAATGTTCTTGGATTGTCAGAGCCAACATGAAGTCCTCCCATGGGATGTGGGAGATCACCAAATGGGCAAGCAGTCATTCTTATATTGGTGCTGGCTGATCGGATGGTAACACAAATGTGACATCGATGATGATCGCTCGCTCCATTCGATATTAGGTTGAGACTAACCCATCCTTCAGGGTCAGCGATGTCATAGAGCATATGCGGAAGGAGTTAAATGTTATCATTTCCTACAAGAAGGCGAGGTACGGTCAACAGAAGGCTATTGATTTGGCCTTTAGAATCTGGGAGGAATCCTTCGAGAGACTGCCCACGTTCAAGGATAAGCTAGTCAGAGCGAATCCTACAACAGTTTTGGATTGGGTGGACATACCTGATAGAGTACATTGTCATGGGTCTAGGAAGTTCAAGTTTATGTTTTGGGCATTTAGTCAGGCTATAGAAGCCTTTCGCCAATGCAGGCCTGTGATCAGTGTTCATGGTACTTTTCTGAAAGGAACCTACATTTCCACCATGCTCGTTGCAGTTGTTCACGATGTGAATGATTCTGTTTTGCCCATCGCCTATGCGATAGTGGATGCTGAGATACATGAGAGCTGGGAATGGTTCATGGTCAAGTTGCGCCAGCATGTGGTAGGTAATGATTCCAGGTCAATATGTGTTATATCTAACCATCATTCGGGGATTTTGAATGCAATGACACACACGGATGGATGGATGGATGGAGCCGGTTGGGTACCACTGTTTCTGTCTGAGGCATTTTCAGTCTAACTTCCTCAATGCGGCAAATGGGAAGTTCCAAAATGCGCATCTGAAGACTCTGGTCTAGCAGCTTGGCAGTGCCAAACAGGAACACAAGTGGCGAGAGTACAAGGCAGAGTTGGAAGAGCTCGAACCCGCTGCCTGGGAATGGTTGAAAGAACATGACAATAGTAAGTGGAGTCTCGCCTTCGATGGAAACTGTCGATGGGGTATTCGTACAACCAACATGTCGAAGAGTTACAACAATTGTTTAAGGCGGGTGAGACATCTACTGATTACCACTTGTATTAATGCAATTTTTGAAAGAACAATCGAAATGTTTACACAAAGGTTAACGGAAGCCACCAACTGGAGGAATATGTACGTTACACAAGATTATCTACATATGCGTTCGGTCAAAAAGTGAATTGTTCTTTGTGATTGTTTTTTTTTGCAGTTCTGTTTTGCCGAGCAGTATTTGGAAAATTTTTCCAGAGGAACAAAAACTGGGGGCGGGGACATGTTGTTAGTGTCTACGATCGTAATTTATAGATCTACAGAGTTTAGACAAGGTCATTCGACGGCAACGTGGGTGAACGCCACTACACTGTGAAATACTCAAAGAGACAATGCAGCTGTCGAGAATGGAAAATTTTTAGGTTGCCTTATTCCCAGGCTTTGGCTGTCTGCCGGAAAAGGAGTGACGATCCTATCAACCTTTACGACAAGGCATATCACACGGCCACCTTCGTATCACAATACAGTGCCGGTTTCATGCCTGTTAGAGATCCAACAATGTGGCAACCCGAGGACTGGAGGTTAGTCCCTGATATTGAGAAGTTTTGCAACAGGAGACGCGGCTAATTCGCGGAGAGAATGATAAGGAATCAGATGGACGAGAGACTTCCTGGTGTTCGTGGAGGTGTTCGTGATTGGCGTCCTGCATGGCATACCGTTTGTAGTACCGAGTTTGTTTCTTTGTTTCATTATCACTTTTCAGTGTTTTCAGTGTTAGGGAACTGTGTATTTATGTTTTCTTATATTTCCATAACAATGCATTACTGTAACTTTTACTGTACCTATTCTGTGGCAATTGGGCTGTAAGCAATACCACGTTATGTGCATTTACTATACTGTGACCAATTATGTTTTGTTACAATACTTTGACAATTCATTGTCGTTACTTTGTGTTTCACCTACTGATGACGTGTCTTTCATTGTATGCAGTGATACACCATGGATCATCCCGGTCCAATCAATGAGGATTCGCTCTATCTGCACGAGGAGCATCGTTCACGGGTGATATTCAAGGGTAACTGGGAGGATAGGCCATTGCAGGTCAGACGTTGTGATGGGGCCTGTTGGGATATTGAGATCCGGATAGTGTCATGCGTTACGTTTGTGAGTTAGGCTTTCAGGGCCTCCTCGATTCAGCGGTAATCCAGATTGACCATTCGCTGATCATCGCGTTGGTTGACCAATGGAGATCGAAGACCCACACATTTCATCTTCTTGTAGGTGAGGAAACAGTCACGTTGCAGGATGTGAGCATGATTTGGGGTCTACCGATCGACGGTATGCCTGTTACAAGTCATGAGAGGAGAAGGACGACAGTAGAGTGGCAGACCGTATGCACCGACTACTTGGGGGAAACACCCCCCGCTAATGCCATCAAGGGAGATCATGTGAGAGCCACTTGGTTGGGTGATGTGTTGCATAGTCCGCTTCCTATTCCTGCAACAGACATTGATTGTCAGTAGCGGGTGAGGGTATTCATTCTACTCTTGCTTGGTGGCATGCTCATGTCTGACACGTCAGGGTATCAGATCCCCCTTATGTACTTGGCGCTGATCATGGACTTAGGATCGGCGCATCAGTTTAGTTAGGGGAGTGCCATTCTGGCACACTTGTACAGAAGCTTATTTGACACCGCAATTCCCCCGGCAAAATCCATATCCAGCCCGGTCATCCTCCTACAGGTAACAGTTTCTTCAACAACTCCTTCTTAGTGTTAAACATTATCATATTCAGGGCTGACACAATAATTTCATTCATTTTTCCCTACCAGTTGTGGGCGTGGGAGAGACTACCGAGCATTCATCCCGCCGGGCGACTACTACTGACCAACAATTCGAGTGCTATTGGGTCCAGGTTCATATTCCGTAACTGGAAGCTAATAACCCACAACTTTTTTCTAACTAAGGATAACTACTGATCTTCAGTCTGTCCTGCACAGGTGGAGAGCTCGATATGATTGTCTGCAATCACCGATGCATGTGCTCAGAGTGTACCGTGATTAGTTGACAGTTCTCGACGACAACCAGGTATACAATATTTTGGTATCCACGGTACTTTACGGCTTCTCATATTTTGTAACACGTGTTCTTTTTCAGGCAGTTCATCTGGCAGCCATACCCTGGACATCTCCTACAATATATGTCGCCTTATTGCACAACTGGCAGGAACAACTGGCCGGAACAAATGGCCGTTGACTTTCGATCTCATATGCTAGCACATGGTCAAGGATCATCATGTTCACCATGTGCTCAGGAAATTCGGCTACATCCAACCTATACTTGTGCAACTGGTGCCGAAGGTGGTACAAAAACTCCTACATTCACGAGACCGTCAGGGGAGGTCGAACGTAGATTGGCGAATTGAACTGCGAGCTTATGTTCAAGCGTGGGAGCAGCAGGCAGCCTTTGCAGTCCTAATCCTCGGAGTAGCTAATCCATATACACTAGATCAGGAATGCATGGAGTGGTACCTACGTAGCACTGTGACAATGATTGAACGACCAAGCAGGCCCCCAACAGTTACAGAGGGGTTTCATGGTGATGGGGCAACCATGGAGTACATGGTATTCATTAGTTTTGTCCAGTAACATTTATTTATTACAGCACATTTATGCATTGGGTTTATTTAAAATGTTCA
Organism: Rubia tinctorum; assembly: GCA_032355605.1. Taxonomy (NCBI): domain Eukaryota; kingdom Viridiplantae; phylum Streptophyta; class Magnoliopsida; order Gentianales; family Rubiaceae; genus Rubia; species Rubia tinctorum. Next base: position 12,311 of record JAULKM010022521.1, read on the forward strand.
TCTCATTCATGCAGATGCAGATCATGTCCAGGATACATCTCAACTACGAGATTAATCTAGACGTATGTCCCCCACCTTACGCAGAGGTTATCAGGAACTTACATGAAAATTCCAAAAATCTCCTCGAATGTGCGCAAGAACCCTCCAGGGTGCGTTACTATTATCCACATGTGCAACCCGAGGGACCTCCCACTGGTGTGAGGTACAATGACATCAGAACCCACCGTCCAGCTCCTCCAACCAGACAAGGTGTTCGAAGACGGCGCCCTTCAGGACCTACTCCTGCCATTGGTTCCTCTCATGTCAGACCTTCACATGCCTACGAAGGAGCATCAGATGCTGGACCATCGCACTGCACCACTACACATGTTCATTCGAGTGCATACCTTACTCCAACTAGTAGTCACGCACATTTTTTTCAGACTTCTCTGATGCATATTGCTAGCGGTCTTCAACTTCAGTATCACTTCAATGATGATGAAGTAGAGGATATGGAGGAGGATCCAGCGGAGGGAATTCATGATGAAGAATTAGCATCTTCCACTCATGTGCCTATAAGAAAACGCCCATCCAGGACCATATGGCCACCTCCAAGTGGAACAGGTGGAAAATTTTGTGGAGGCCGTCATTAGTACATTCGAGACGCGTTCAACTAACATTGTATTACTAATACTTACAATTCGTCCAAACCATACAGGAATTTTTTTTTTCTTATTTTGTTATTATTATCATCCACAAATTAAACAAATATTCCATACAAATGTGTTAAATTTCATTCATACAAAAAGACCAAAAACATAAGAAAAATACAAACATAAAATAAAAGGATTGACAATGCATTGTCTACGTTACTTTCCTAAGACTGTTATTTCAAAATACGGAAAATTAAATAATAATTTAAATTAAAATAGGATAGACGCCGCAATAGATATTTCATTTTTTAACCAATAAATTCAAGAATAATTTAAAAAATCCTTTCCAAACATAAATATGTATTACGAAGAATTCTACTACCAAAAATCAAAATAAAAATAAATAAGAAGACACATTTCAATAAAATATTTTTCCCAATTTTTTCAGATAAAATAAGAAATGAAAATTAATATAAAAACACCATTTCTCAGCAAAAGGCAATAAATAAAAATGAAACTTAAAAAATACCTAGAGGACGCATTTCCATAATGCGTTCTCTTCATTTCTTTTTTATTTTCCTCACATTCTCCATCGACACAAAATAAATAAAATGCAAAAAAACCATGTCACCATGGGAACGCATTACCATAATGCGTCATCTTATTTTCCTCTTTTCAAACATATTTCTGAAACTAAAAATTCGAAAAATTTTAAAAAAAATAAGGCGTTGAGGACTCATTATGGTAATGCATCCTCTTATTTTCCTACTTTTCTACCACTTATCCGCAAAAATTTTGGCACAAAATTACATTAAACAAAAATCTTGTGAGGACGCAATACCATAATGCGTCCTCCCCATTTACCTCCACTATCCAGGGTTGCCCTATCCCCATTCGAAATTTTGTTAGAAATCCCCAACCGATCAAGAACTCGATAAAAGCAGTGTGTGGTGTAGATGATGATACAAAGATATCGTAATATATTTGCATAGATAATGGGATGGTGATGTACAATGAATGATATTCTTGGATTGTTTCCAATCAAGAATTCATGTTCTTTGATACTAGTTAGGTCACACCGCGCGTTGCGCGGTGAGCTGGATAAAAAATTGTAGGAATTATAGGAATAGTGTTACATGTAATACAAATTGAAGGTTATACATAACAGTAACTTAAAATTTTAA
>JAULKM010022531.1:0-14125 GCA_032355605.1 Rubia tinctorum
CTAGTTAACTTATTTTTAATTTCATAACTTAGAAAAATAAACCAATTCCCCCCTCTTTACATGCTTTCTTACATATATATACATATATATATATATATATATATATGTATCTAGCTTAGTATCCACCCTTATATGCATGAACCCTTGGGAAGATCCCCCTTCTTCGTGGATGACCCCGATTTGCCACTATCTACTTAGTTGTAGTTAAGAAGAATTTAGGCTTATAAATTGTATTTTTGAGAGGTACGCCGATGACCTCCCAAATTTTGGCGCCATTGCCGGGGAGGAACCATTTATTTTTAAGTGTTTGTGCATATAATGTGTGAATATGTGCTAGTTGTGAATACGTGTTAGTTTCTTTTGTTTGGTTTTTATTTTATCTTAGGTTGGCTTGGAGACATATTGTGTGAATTCTAGGTGTATGGTTCGTACCCGATCCTCTTCACAAGAACCCCTACATTACGACCCTCAGTTAGAATTAAACTTAAAAAGGGTTAGGAGGTTTTCTTTGGAAAGTGTGAATAACACCCCTCCTAGTGACCATTTTGCGGAACCTTCTACCTCTATGGATCATCACGAGGAACATGAAGGTGAGAATCCTAGAGGATGACCTCAACACCCTCACCTTTAAGGGGGATGTGTCCCGTTGAGGAAAGTTCCATTGAGAGAGATTATGGCTCCCAGTCTTGAGAAACAATCGATGTGTATCACTTATCCGGCAGTTGGAGCTACCGGGCATCTTGAGCTTATATCCGGATTGATACACTTGCTACCTTAATTTCTTGGTAGGAAATGGGAGGACCCCAACAAACATCTCTCCGACTTTCATATGGTTTGTTGTGGGATGATTCCCAAAGGGGTGGATGAAGAGCTCTACAAGTTGAAAGACTTCCCATTTTCATTGCGAGATGTCGCAAGGGATTGGCTCTACTACCTTCCATCTGGGAGCATCATCTCTTGGATTGAGTTAAGGAGGAAGTTTCTTGCCAATTACTTCCTGGCATCAAAATCCGCCACCTTGAATAATGACATAAGCATTATTCTCCAATGGCACAAAGAGTCACTCTACGACTACTGGGAGAGGTTCAAAAGACTTCTCTCAAGTTGTCCCTACCATGGCTACTAGGAGGGAGATTTGGTCTATTACTTCTACAATGGTCTTCTTGATGAAGATCAAAGGCTAGTGAGGGTGAGCTAGTGTGGTGGATCTCTTGGGAACAAGACTTCGAGATGAGCTATGGAAATCTTTGAAGAGTTAGCCGAGGAGTCAAGGAATTTTAGCTCAAGGGCCGATTTGAGGAAACAAAATCCCAACAACACAAGTGCTCTTTCCAACAATGGGAAGCTTGAAGACCAAGTCTCGACACTCACTTCTATGGTCAAGGCTTTGATTACCCAATCTGGTGCTAAACCACATGTGAAATCTTTTGAGATTTGTTCTTCACCTCACTCTACGGATGCATGTCCGACTTTGCAGGATGACTATGTGGAAGAGGTGAGTGACATGGAATATCAAGGATGCCAAGAATATCAAAATCAAGGGTATCAAGGGAACCAAGGAAATCAAGGCTACCAAGGAGGTCAAGGCTACCAAAATCGGTTTTATAATGAGGGTAACCAAGTTCACCTGAATCTCCGATATGGGAATCCACAAGGGGGTCACAATACCCAACCCTATTGCCCTCTTCAACAACCTTATCGGTCACCTCAAATAAAATATCAAAGGCTCAAAGACAAGCCCCACAATCAAGTTGAAAATTTGGGGATGTGAAAGGATGAAATCATTAAAGCCATCGGGAAATTGAGTTTGTATGCGAATAAGGTAGAAAAATTTCCAAGAGAAGACCAAATCAATCATGAAGAACCTAGAGAAGTCGGACCAAATTAATGTCAAATCTTGAATCGGATGGATTCAAGATATTTGGGAAAACTTCCTTCTGAACCGGAGCTAAATTTGTGAGAAAATGCAAGTGCTATCACTTTGAGAAATGGTAAGGAGGTTGGCACTTCCAGGGATGGTGAAATTGTTGAAAATGAACCCACTGTGGTTGAGGTGTTTGAGAAATAAGTGGACGAAGAGGCCGAGAAATTGGTCAATGATAAAGTGAGGAAGGGGAAGGGGAAGGGGAAGGAGAAGAAAGAGGCGTTCATCCTTGAAAAATCAACTTCCAATCCCGAGCCTTCATCTCCTCCTCAAAAGAAGGCAAAGATGTTGGAAATCCTTTTCTATGTGTTGAAACCACCATTTTCAAAGGTTTTGAAAGACAAATAGGGGAAGGACGATAACAAGGACATCTACGAAATCTTTCGTAGATATGAGGTAAATATCTCTCTTTTGAATTTCATTGAACAAATCCCAGATATGATAAATTTATTAAGGAATCATGTGTGGTGAATAAAAAATAAAGAGCTAAGAATAAGCAAAAGAATGGGAAAATGAGCATGTTTCCGCTTTGTGTCAAAAATAGTTACCCTTTAAATGTAGTAATCCTGACATATTCACATTCCCTTGCATGATATGAAACACACACTTTGAAAAAAGTATGATTGATCTAGGTGCATCAATAAATGTGATTCCTTACTCTTTGTACGAAAACCTCAATTTAGGTATTTTGCACAAAACCGGGGTGGTAATCCAATTAGCCGATCATTCTAGTGCATACCTTAAGGGCATTATCGAGGATGTGTTGATTTAGGTGGATTCATTAGTATTTTTATATCCTTGACATGGAGCATGATAAACATACCGGCCTGATTATGTTAGAGAGGCCATGTTTGAAAACTTCAAGGACGATGATTGATGTGCATAGTGGTACCCTCACCATAGAATTTGAAGGGATTAAAGTAGAGGTTAACATAAAAGGCTCTATGAAGTATCCTAATGAATAATATGCTTGCCATGCTATAGATGTTGCTGAAAATATTGTGCAAGATGTTTTTAAATTAAATGGTGATGATTCTTCGTTAGTTTCTTTGAAATGTGATAGTCATGATGCATGCAATGTATATTCTATGAGCTCTAACTTTAAAGAAAGCTTTGAGGACTTGAACATGCTTCAAAATATGGGATGGAACCCCCCTACTATACCCTTAGAAGAACCCAAGAAATTGGAAATCCTTCTATCACTTGTGAAAGCCCCCATGATTGAGCTTAAACTCTTACCAAGTGACCTCAAGTATGCATTTCTAAGGGGAATGAGAAACATTACCGGTCATCATTTTGAATAAGCTCACCCAAGAGTAAGAGGAGAAGCTAATGGTGGTGTTGCACGAGAAAAATGAGGCAATTAGATGGACTATTGCCGACATAAAATACATAAGTCCATCCACTTGCATGCACCGAATCTTATTGGAAGATGAGGCAAAACCCATGAAACAACCCCAATGTCGTTTAAATCCACCTCTGATAGAAGTGGTGAAGGAGAAGATCCTAAATTACTTCAAGAGGGGATGATTTATCCCATTTCGTATAGCAAGTGGGTGAGCCCAACTCAAGTGGTGCCAAAGAAGAGTGGGGTGACGGTAGTTGAGAATGACAAGGGTGAAATGGTGCCCACTCATGTCCAAAACGGGTGGCACGTTTTCATTGACTACCGAAGGTTAAATGAAGTAACCCAAACATATCACTTCCCGTTGCCGTTCATTGATCAAATACTCGAGAGGCTTGAAAATTATCCATACTATTACTTTTTGGATGGGTACTCGGGCTATTTTCAAGTGGCCATCACCCCGGAGGACCAAGAGAAGAAAACATTCACGTGCCCCTTTGGTACGTTTGCTTACCGGTCTTTTGGGCTATGTAAAAATGTATGGTAAGCATTTTCTCGGATTTTTTTGAAAATTTTGTTGAAGTTCATAAGCGTTGCATTGATACTAATCTTATGTTAAATTCCGAGAAATGTCATTTTATGGTAGAAAAAGGCATTTTCTTAGGCCACATTGTCTCCTCTAAGCTTATTGAGGTAGACAAGGCAAAGATAGACACATTTCAAACTGTTCCTTATCATACTAATGTGCACGAATCTTGGTCATGCAGGATTCTACTGCAGGTTCATCAAGGATTTCTCAAAAATTACATCTCCTCTATGCAAGTTTTTTCAAAAGAAGGTGGGATTTATGGTGGATGAGGGTTGTAAAGGGCACTTCAATTTATTGAAAGAAAGGTTAGTTTCGGCCCCTATCATTCAACCCCCGGATTTGCCCATGCCTTTTGAGATTATGTGCGATGCAAGTTATTACGCCTTTAGAGCGGTGCTTGGTCAAAGGGTGGGGAGAGTGTCTCACGCCATCTACTATGCATCCATGACTCTTAACGAGGCCCAAAGAAACTACTCCACCACGGAAAAAGAGTTACTAGCGGTGGTATTTTCTTTAGAAAAATTTTGATCTTATTTGCTTGGTACCAAAGTTATTGTGTACACTGACCATGCAGCGCTTCGTCACTTGATGACGAAACAAGAGGCCAGGCCAAGATTGATTTGGTGGTTCTTTCTTTTAAGAGAGTTTGATTTAGAGGTGTGAGACAAGAAGGGTGCGGAGAACCTCGTGGCCGATCATTTTAGCTGATTGGTTCCATGCCAAAAAGTTGAGTTAAATGTGCCAGTGACGGAGCAAATATGGGAGGAGTTCCCCGACAAAAAATTGTTCGCAATCAGAGATCTCCAACTATGGTATGTTGATATCTTCAATTTTCTTGTCTCGGGTAAATTTCCTCCCCATTTTTCTAAAGCTCAAAATGTGTGGGATGATCTTTTTTTGTGGAAACATTGTGTAGATCCCTTTTTGTGGAAACATAGTGTAGATTAAGTTATTAGGAGATGCATCCCCAATAAGGAAGTGCATTCAATTCTTACATTTTGTCATTTTCTATGCATGTGGAGGTCATTTTGGATCAAAGAAAACCGCTAGAGAGTGGTTTTTATTGGCCTACATTGAATAAACATGCATGCATCTTTTGCAGATCTTGTGATAAGTGTCAAAGAGTAGGAAATATTTCTTCTAGTAATGAGATGCCTCAAAATGATATATAGTTTTATGTGATGTTCGGGGAATTTATTTTATGGAACCTTTACCTAACTCTTGTGGTTTGATATACATTTTTCTTGCGGTTGTCAAAGTGGGTTGAAGCAAAACCTACTAGGACTGATGATTCTAAAGTAGTTGCAGATTTCTTAAGGGATAACATCTTCTCTAGGTTTGGGACTCTTTGAGCCTTTATTAGTAACTGTGGCACCCATTTTTGTAATGGACTATAGAGGCACTTTTAAAGAAGTATGGTGTCACTCACAAGACTTCCACCGTGTATCACCTGCAAACCAATGGCCAAGCCAAAGTTTCCAATAGGGAAATTAAGTTCATCCTTGAAAAAATGGTTAATCCAAACCGAAAGGATTGGAGTTCTTGATAGAATGATGCTTTTTGGGCATATAAGATGGCCTACAAGACACCAATCGGTATGTCACCATATCGGTTAGTCTTTGGAAAGCCATGTCATTTACCAGTAGAGATGGAGCATAAGGCATATTAGACAGTCAAGAGCTTCAACCCTGATGTAGATTAGGTCGGGTTGCATAAGATGTTGCAAATGCAAGAATTGGAGGAGATAACAAGAGAATCCTATGAAAATGTTGAGATCTACAAAGAGAAGACAAAGGCATGGCATGACAAGATGATTAAAAGGAAGGATTTTGACATGGGTCAAAAGGTCCTCCTATTTCAACCCCACCTCCGCCTATTTCCCGATAAGCTAAGTTTAAGATGGATGGGACCTTTTTAAAGTAGTTACCCGCATGGTGCAGTGGAAATAATGGAACAGGCCACGTTCAAAACCTTTAAGGTTAATGAAAAATGTTTGAAACCTTACTACGATATTTTTGTGCCCGAGAAAGGGGAAGATGCCAATCTTCTCGATCCAATGAGTGAATAAAGACAATCAAAGGAGTAAGTCGTGATGACAACGTTAAATAAAGTTGGTTTTGATCATCTGAATAGTCATTAATGACTTTCCGTTGATGTTGTTTCAATTTGGTTTTTGTCATTTTTTCATTATTTTGCCTTTTTCTTTTCATGGTTGTGTTTTTCCGTGATATTTTAGCAAAACAAAGTGAATTGGATTGGATAGATGAAGAAATGAAGGACATGAGAAGGAGAGGAAAGCTTGGAAAGTTGGAAGCAAAAAAAATTCTAAGTGTGGATGTAATTCCTGTCGTGGGTCTCAACAAATAGAGGAAGTTTAGAACTTAAGGTAAATATTTTTCGTGGGTCGTGGTAATTCGTCGCGAGTTGTGACCAGATTCATAAGTTTTTGGAAAATTTTGAACTCCCAGGTGCATTCTATCATGGGTTGTGATGATTATGTCGCATGTCGCAATGCTACAGTATCAAAAATATAACTTCCAGTAAATCTCTGTCACGAGTTACGATAATTCAAATCGAGTCACGACAAGATTTGGGAAATTTTCTAAAAATACAACTTCGAGGACCATTCTGACGCGGGTCATGATGATTTTGCCTTGAGTTGAGATAAAAGGTTGACTTTTAACCTGCCTTGACCTTGCTGTCATGGGTCGCAATGCATATGTCGCGGGGCATAACAAATTACCAGGTTCAAAATGAAAATTGGGCATAAAATATTTCTTCTCCATTACCTTTCCTTTCCTCCACTGTCTTCCTCCCCGAAACTACTGCTCATCCACCATTTGCCAACCAATCCGGCCATAAATCATCCCAAACTCACTGGAATCAATCCCATATCAATCCCCACTTCCTTTCCACACCACAAACGCTCCCAAATCTCCCCCAAAAAAATCTCCTTCATTAAAGCTTAGATTTCTTATGGGCTTACTAATTTCACTATTCTACACTCATATTTGGTACAATTCCTCATTTCTATATCCCTGAATTGTTGTATTTTTGTGGTTGATGATTGTGTGATTTTGTGAAATTGTGAGTTGAAGGTTGTTGATGATTTTGTGAATTGGGATGGTTGATGTTGGTGTATACTTGGTTGGTAATGCTTGAGCTAGTTTAGTTATGGCCAAGAACAATATGATTGTTGGAATTGTGTAGTTTTGACTAGACATTATGTTAATAGCTATGATTGTGTTCTTAGTAAAATACATAAGTATTTTTGGCTATTTTATGATTTCATTTGGATAGTACATGTGCAATATATGGCCAAAAAAAGTGAGATAGGACATAAGTATGTTGATGGAATTATCTAGCAATGAACTATGGTTGGATTTTACGTGTGTTGATATATGAGTATTCTTGCATCTTTATAATTGCCTTTTGTTAATTGTAGTGTGACAACTACATCATTGTGACTGTGATGAATAACTTCTATAATGGTGCTTGGATATTTGTCGCTATATGTTAAATATTTTCATGCGATAATTTCCAATTGCATGATGAATTATGATGTTCATTGAGAATACTAGGGTTTGTTAACTTTTGATGCTAAACCTAGCATTATGAATTCATACGTACTTGCAAGTTTGTTGTTTTCTGTGATGATAGTTATTGATAACATGGAACCAAAGAGACAGCACATTACTAGAGGGGTGAGCTCTTCTGCGGCACCTCTACCTCCCCCCCTGGTCAGGGAGCCAACTGCGGACAGATTCATATCAACAAAAATTATGCTCAGAGATTGGACCAGTTGGTCGAGCCCCCCAGAAAAATCCAAGAGACGAACTTCATCGATGAGAGGGCTTTGTAGGCCCTAGGATTAAGGGAGCCAATCAATTGCCTCCTCACCAAAGGAAGCCTTGGAGACCTTATGAGTAGGAGCGCACCTACCTACCGGAGGTTCACACCTGAGTTCCTTAGTACGGTGAAGGTACTAGCTATAAGGAGAGATGAGCAAGGGAGAGAGAACCATTTTCAGAAGTACATCAGTTTCCATCTCAATGACAGATTTTGTGAGATGACCTTCCCACAGATTAAGGCAGTCTTTGGTTGGGACACTGCCCACATTAGAGATTAGTTCATCCGGAGATCCCGGCCCGCACTGAAGACGATGATACAGTCTTTTGGCTAGCCATCACTCGGAGAGTCCAGGATGTTCGAAACAAGAACAACTTCACCATCCACCCCGCCATTTATTTTTGGCATCGCTTCTTGGCGGGTACCTTAGGGTGTCATGCGGAGGCAACGCATGTGTCGAATGTCGATGTCCGGCATGTTTGAAACTTCACTGGTGTGGGCAGAGGCTATGGATTTTGAACTAACTTCTGGGTGGATAGGGCTATCTAGATGGAGAAAAAGGTCAGAGGAGGAAAATTTTAATAGGAGGCATGATCACCCTCCTAGCATAGCAGCTACATATCACTACTTTTCTAGGAATTCAGTGTATAGGCAAGGATAATTCATACCTTATAACTCCACCTAGGATCACGACTGAGAGAGGAGTCTACCACCAGTTGTATGGGAAGACAGGGGTCCCATTCATGAGACTTCCTCAGCCCCGACGGACAAAGCAGGAGTTAGACCCACCATTGGAGAACTTATCCATAGAGACATATGAGGCGTGTCGGGTTAGATTTGAGCTGGAGCTTCGAAGGATGCCTCTATTTCCCTTCCAAACCGATAAGGGTGCTCTTTCCTTTCCCGAGCCTACTGCACCATCGTCCCCTCCACAGCCGCAGGATGAGCCTATGCATGTCGATAAGCATGATGAGTATACTCCACCACCTCCAGATTTCTATGCCCGATTGATGTAGACAACTGATGCTGGTTTTACCTCCAGGATGGGATGATTATGACGTATAACATCTTTGTCTCTCAGAGCTTTAAAAACATGGATGAAGAGATTGATCATCTCTCATCCTGCGTATATCAGATGCAGGCGCACATGGGTGGCGTCTTGGGCCATGATCCCAAGGCAGAGAGACGTAGGGAGTAGCATCTGAGGAAAGAGAATTGGTTACCTCAGTCCTAGCACTGCTATAGAAGAGATTCTCATGGTGATGTTGGTCTATCCTTCTATTTATTACGAGTAATTTTACTTCCCACTTTAATCGTTTTTTGCTTTTATGTTTACATTGGGGGGCAATGTAATGTTTTAAATGTGGGAAGGGATTGAATGACTTACATCCATGTAATCTTGGATTCTTTTTTCTACTTTGATTGGAAAAACATGGAAAACTGGAAAATAAATTGAAAATAAAAAACAAAAATCAAACCCGCAAAGTTGAAAACCCGAGAAGAAAATTTAGGTAGCATTGCGGCCTGGATAGGTCTAAACCTCAAAAGGGTACCCTAGGTATAAATGAGAGACTAAATGTGGGTGTAATATGAGCCATAGAAAAATGATATGTGGCTAGGATGAAAATCCAAAATGACTTCTCGGTAAAATGAGAGAAAGATAGAAAATAAAATAAAATAAAAATGTGTTACGAATCTACTCATTTGCTGGCATTGGAGTCATAAGATTTCGGTTGACATATGGATGAATCGGGTAGCTAACATCATAGAATTTCTTGGGATAAGGTGACTTAGCGGGAAAACGAAGTAGAGTTATGAAATCTTGATTCTTTGTGTACTTCATTTTCGGTTGATATATTGGTATGAAGTGAAATATGTGCTTGAACCTTTGATGTGGTTTTGACTTCATTTTGTTCCATTGGATTTTGGGATTATCAATTCCAGATTTGGACATGGTTTATGGGTATTAGTGAATTGATAGGTGGTACTTTTTGGGTAGAATTAGGAATTGGGGTTATGGTTTGAAAAAATTTCATTTGATCCTTTATTTTAGGATTTATGATAATGAGAGTTTTTGTGAGGTATGGATTGGGGGAATATTAGTGTTAGGGGTTGAATAGGTGAATAATTTTGTGTTCTTGAATCCTTGCTTACTCGAGGATGAGTAAGGTTCATGTGTGGGGAGGTTTGATGTGTTCATTTTATGTTGCTATTTTAGAACATTTTGGACTCACTTTTGTATACTTCAGTGCTCTAGATTTTTCATTTTGCCTTGAAATTCTCTTAGGAGAGTTAAGAACAACTTTTGCGCCCTTACTACTTTTCCAGGGAATTTTGTGTGGTGAGGAAAAGATATGAAGATTGGAGGATTTCAAGATCATTTTTTTGGGCTTGAAGAGATGAAGAATGGAAGAAAAAGAAGTGAAATTTGAGGAAGACTTAGATAATAAAATAAAGAAATGAAGGTGCAGCATTTGGTGTCTATCGCGAGTCGTGACGCCTGTGAAGCGAGTCGCGATAGGCTGCTGCCCTGGCCTGCTTTTTACTTTTTCTTGTACTATAAATACCAACTCTTGTCCTCTCTTTTGCAACTTCTTCTTCCCCGATTTTCCCTCTTTCAAAACCCTAGTTTTCACTTTTATTTCCTCTATTTTCATGTTTTATTATGTTTAGTTTGATTTGGATTACTAGTATGACTTTGATTAGCTAAGTTATTACTTGGGAGAAATTGATTGAATCTTAAAAACACATGTAGTAAGAATCTCTATTTCACTCTATTATGAGCATTGATGGGAGCGCTATTCCAATTGAGGAATTATAGGTCGGGCGATATGGTCTGCAACTCTTTTAATGTATGAAAGGTTACACGGTGGTTAATAGATAACTACCACGGCAATTTGAAATATCGTAGATAACAATTTCCGCAGAGGTTTAAAGCCGTCATCAAATAATGTACATGATGTGTGGCGGTGCCAGGAATGGCAGACGAATATCACCATCTACACTCTACTTTCACCACCGCAAACAACCCCTTATTGCACTAATGTTAATAAAAAGTTGTTTTTTGAAAGACGGCTTTTTCTAAACTTAGGGAGCATTAAATTAAATTATCAATTTTTTAAATTTAAATATTATAAGTTGAACATGTGATACAACATGTTTAAATGTGAAAATGCAAGAAATGTTGCATAAAAATGTACAATATTTAAAATGAAAAATACCGTAATTAAATTTAAAATAGTGCAATGTTTGATTTAAAACTACATTGCTTCCTTAATATGCTGCAAGTCAGATATCTCTACAGGCAGTGAAAAGAATCTTGGGTGAATTTCATATAGCATCTATATTGGAGATAAATGTCAGTAAATCAAAATATGTTCTTTTCAAGTTTGGATGTGGATGTTCAGGAGGACCTGGAAAATATACTGAGAGTTAAAATGTGTGAACTCCCAATGAAATATTTAGGTTTATCCCTTTCTTCTGTTAAATGGGATAAACAGGATTGTGAAGTATATCTGGAAAAGATAAGAAAGAGGATAAATAGTTGGGGATCTAAACGTCTATCTCGTACTGGAAAGCTGCAACTAATCAACTCTGTGCTATTAAGCATTACTGGATACTGGGGAAGCATGATGAAGCTACCTGAGAGAATCAATGTGAGAATAGTGAACATCCATACTAGCTATTTGGAGAATAGTGAAAACCAAAGAGGGTTCACAACTGCTTCATGGTTAGCACTTAGCAGAGGAAGAAAATATGGCGGAATGGGTATAAGAGATCCAACAGTATGGAATCAAGAAGCAATGTGTAAACTCTTATGAGAAATAGATAAGAATAAGGACATTCTGTGGACTCAGTGATTGCAGGCTTACTACATGAAAGGGAGAAAACTAGAAGACTGTAAGATACAAGACTCACAGAGTAGCTCCTGGAAGTCTCCATCTCTCAGTCTCGAATTTGGAGAAATGCACAGATAAGGAAGGTAATCTCAAAACAGAAAATGTTCATAATTTGTTGAAAGGAAGTAAGGAGGTGATAGCTGCAGGAACCATTATCTGGCAGAAGAAGGTTCAGTCTAAACACAATTTTTCCCATGGCTTCTCTTGAATAGAAAGATAGCTACTGCAGATAGGTTGATTGAGTTTGGTATTTTGGGAGCTGAATCTGATATGTGTAGCTTATGGGAGGAAGAAAATGAGTCTGCACAACACTTGTTTTGTGAGTCTAAGTATGATGTACATGTGCTCAAAGAACTACAGGTAAAGAATTTTGCAAATTTGAGAATGTTGAAGGATGGTATCAGCAGGCTAAGAGAATTGGAAACAAAAAATTCTTGCTGGGAGTTAATTCTTTATATCAAGTATGGATGGAAACGAATCGTAGAGTGTTCTCAAAAGAGGAAAAGAAGGCATAACTATTAGCTTATCAAATAAAAATGGAGACTGAATGGGTGGCTCAAAACTGTAAACAGAAGCTGTTCAGCTTGATGGAAGAAGCCCTGGAGATTTGACGAGGAAAGGGAATGGAATTTCAGTAAATTATTTTCACTAATACTATTCACGTGAACAGTAACCAGGAATAGTATTTCATGGTTTTAGAAGTTTTAATTTTCAAAATGGATTAGTTATTTTCAAGGGATGCTATGAAGACTAACTTACGGATTGACCAAGAATTTGAGGATGAACCACCTTGGATTGACAAAGATGATGAAGATTGTTTCGATGATATGCAAGGGCTCGACATTGATGACCTTGAGGAGGAAGAAGAAGATGTATATTTTCTAAATCTTATTAGACACCTTCTTTGTGACCCAAATGTTGCACAAGAAGACTGGAGGACGACTTCATTTTTCCAAACAATTTTTCTTCTAGGAGTAACTTAAAAGCTAATTGTTGATGGCAGCAGTAGTATGAACGTGGTTTCGCAATCCACGGTTGAGAAGCTTAACTTTCCAACATAACCTCACCCTGAAACATACAAGGTTGCTTGGATAAACAACACTAACATACCCGTCCAGAAGAAATGTTTAATACAACAAAAACATGGTGTCTATTCTGATTTTGTTTGGTATGATGTTATTCCTACAACGGTTGCTCATATAATTTTGGGACGTCCATGGTTATATGATCGAAATGTGTTGCACGAGTGTAGGGCAAACACTTATTCCTTCGACTTCAACAATAAGCATTTTTTTTTTAAGTTTATGAGTGTTGAAACTGTAAAAAAACTCGGGGCTGAGGACAACCAAAACTAAGGACGGTAGCAAATTGGTTGAAAAAGTTAGGGAGTCATTACAACTCTGGACAATAAACCTTGCTAGAAGGAGATTAAAAGAAATGATAATATTGTGGACGAAGATAATATGGTGGACAAGATGAATGTTGTAGTTGAATGGCCAGCTCCTAGGTAGTTCCAAGTTTTAATGGAATGGAAGCGCTCATTACTATTACTATGGATGTTACAACAAATCGTTTGAAGAAAGGTGAATTTAAAATAAAGTAAGGGTACAGTCAAAATATTTGAAGAAGTTCAGAAAATGATGACTGAAACTCCACTACTTATAAAACCTCCTAAACTAGTGCATGGCCTAAAATATCTTGTTCGTTGGAAGTACTTAGTTCGTTGGAAGGGACATCTACATGAAGATTATAAGAGGTTTACTAATTCTGAATTGCAGCCCATAATCCTTGGTCTTTATAAGGAGATCAATAATTTTAATTCGTCGGAGTAGAGTTTGAAAGCCAGCAAGAATGATGAAGAATGGGAATAAAATTTCAGTGGTTTATTTTTCATAATACTATTCACGTGAACAGTAACCGGGAATAGTATTTCATAGTTTTATAAGATTTTTATTTGTTCATATTTATTTTCAAAATGTGTTAGTTATTTTAAGAATAGTTTGATATCGTTTCCTTTTAATTGTTAGGAATCTATTTAGGTTCTGTTTTAGAAAAACTGGAAGGAAATTTAGTTTCTTATTAGGATTTACTTTTCTAGCTATAAATAATGTATTCTCAGGGAGGAACAGACAGAGATTGAGAATAATAAATTTTCTTGCGATTTACATAGTGATTATAAGTTGTGTAACACAGCTTAACTTTTAGGTGCGATGTCGTTGAGGTTTAGAAGTGATTCCTAAATATATCTTTATTTTCCTAAGGTTTCAGTAGATTTTTCCTCTACACTACAACCATAAACTTATACTTTTCCAATTCTAAAGCCAAATTCTAAACTTACGCTCCATTGGTGCTGCATCACTTTTTCAATAGAAACCCATATTGATGGAGGGGATATTTATTAGGTTCTCCAAACCATATGTAACTATTCGTTACATCAAAAAAGTGCTTAGTTGCATCGTTTGTACAAAGGGCCTTAAATGACAAAATGGTTGCTTAATGCAAGCCAGGAGTTTATCTTG
>JAULKM010022560.1:0-14123 GCA_032355605.1 Rubia tinctorum
GTTTGGGTAGTCTAGGAATAAGATGTTGGGTGTTTTGGGAAAACCTTTGCATGCTAGTTTACACTTAGCTCTTTGCTCAGTTTCAATCCTTGATGAGGTTTACTGTTTTCATCCTGAGATTTATTTTTTTTGATGATGTTTGTGGGTTTATGATATGTTACTGGTCTTTTTTATTTTTTTAAGATGATCTGATGTTTATGTTCTAATTATTATTTTACATCTATGTTTTGGTAGCCTTTGGAAGCTGCGATGAAGAAATTCGAGAGGCTTGTTACAATTGCAAGTGAGCAATTCGCTGAATCTTTTTATAAGATTAGTGAAAAAGGCACTGAAACTGGTAGCCAAAAAGTGAAAGAAACAGGAAACCAAAAACTGAATGAAGCAGGCAGTCCTAAGGGCAATGAAGAATGTCCCATTGTTCCACTTCCTGAATTTGAAATGCTTCCAGATGACTATTTCTCTATGTCTACACTTACTCAGATTGATGCAATGATCAAGGATGTGTTTGAGAAAAAAGGCAAAGGCTGTTGTGGATGCAAGGGCTTCTGATGTTCTGTCATTTGATCTTTTTAGGTTCGTTAATAATAATAGCAAAAATGATGATGGGATTCTATAGTTGTAGCATCTTATGGTTTAGGATATGTAATGTTTAGTTGATGAATGGAAGATTTCAGATTATTTGTGTTGAATTTTATTTTGTTTGGTGAATTTAAAGAATGATGACTTGAAGTATGTATTTAGTTCTTTTTTTACAAGATTGTGTTTGGTAGTTGCAGTTCCTTTGTTAGATAATGAGGTTCATTTTCTTGATGATGACATTGTATGATTTTAATGCTCAGTTTTTTTAACTGTTCAAGTTTGATGTTTTTAATGCACTTTTTTTTCCAGTTGTTGTAATCATTTTACCTAATCAGTTATGTTTCTCGTTTCCAATAAGAAACATCTTCAAATGTATAAGCAACCTCTTCAATTTTTTTATTAATATATTTGGTATAAGACAAGTAGTTGACAATGTTAAGTTTCATGTATTTTGTGACGACGTTCATTCTCTTTTTATGATGTTTTCATTAATAATATAAAATAAATGGAAAATGTAAATAAAAAGGAACCCACTTCCCATGTTTTATGGAAGTTGTGAAAGTAGTGGAGGAGTGGAGCATGTGACAATGGAAATCATGGGATAATGGTAGTAGTGAAGGAGATGTGTTAGTGATGCTAGAAAATAGGGAATATATATTCAGTATATATTTCATTAATTGACGTTTCTATTATCGGTAATGAGTTTCTTTTAAATGGTATTGACTTTTCTTATTCCAATGTTTAATTATTGTTTTTCAGCATTTTTTACTCTTCATCAATTTTTATAGTTTTTAATACATTTTTGTAGTTTTGATAAACATTAAACCTTTCTGTTTCCTAAGAAGTTTTCCCCTCTTCCAAACAGTTAAACTCTTCAAATTCCTCTCTTTCTATATTAGTTGAAATATTATCTTTTGCATTCTACCCTTTTCACTAAGATTTTGCATTAAGCTTTCTTTACGTACTTCACTCTTTGAAAATGACTTCTGATGATTCTTTCTTGTCCGTTGAAATGCTTTTAGAAATTTCTTTTTCACATTCTTCACTTCTCTGATTTTCTTTCAATGAGAGAAGTATACCAATTTTGGCGCAATGCAGTCGATAGGAATGCATTTAATGGTCATTTGATCCCTATGTTGATGGGTCCAATGGTTCCTAATGGTGCTGAATGTTACTTCTTCTGCTTGATGAAGAGAAAATATTTGATGAGGTTTCATCTTCCGGAACTTGAAGGCAGAATGTGTATTGAGGTACGTTTCGGGTGGTTGCTTGGGTTAGAGTTAGGTGAAGGATTTTTGTTCAACCCGTACTCAAATTCCATAATGCAGCTCTCTCACTGTTATGATATTTTCTCGCTGGAGGTAACTACACTAGGAAGGGTGCATTATCAGTTAATCCGGGTTCTGCTTCTACTTTTCACCTTTTGGTTGTTCGTCTGGATGAATCGAAACTTTAGGAATTTATAGATCATTTGATCATACATGGTCTGGATATGAAGCTGGTGTGGAATTTATTGATGTTAATTACTACAATGGTAGATTTTACACCGTTTCTAAAACTGAAGGTGGTGTTATTACTGTTTGGTAGTGTGATACCTTCAGGGCAAAATTTGATAAGGTTCATGTATTGGTTGTTAATATTCCTGGGTATTTTTCAACTTTCACCATGCTGAGTATTATTTGGGTGAATCATCCACTGGAAGGATTGTTTTGGTTAGGGTCTGCCAATCTTTTGTTAATATTTCTTTTGACATATTTTAAATAGATGTTGAGAATAACCAGTTTATGGTGATTCATAGGTTGGGAAACAATGCATTGTTTTTAGGTAACAATGCAACTTTCATGGCGGATTCGTCATCAGCTCCCGAGGGTACATTGAAGCCAAACTATGTCTCGGGAACATTGAAGCCAAACTATGTCTACTTTACTGGTCAATTAATGCATGAACTTTTCTGGGGTGGTGAAGAGAGGTATACTTCTACTTTGAAGACGGAACGATAGAGGTTTGAGATCCTAGTCTTCCTGGTCGTTCTGCATATGGATACGAGTCGTTGTGGATTTTTATTTCTTCTGATTAGTTTTATGTATTTCAAGTTTATGTCATAATCTAAATATTTTATTAATGAAGAAGTTTCAGTTTATATATTGAGTTTCATTAGTACTGCATTGAGCTTCATTTTCTACATACTGATGTTCCTCTGCTAACTTTGTACACCTTTTATTTTGGAAATAATTTTGTTTCAGAAATGAACTTAAATACAATTAATATGTGAGCATAACAAGAAATTGGAAACATTAATTTCAAAAACTGTAACCTCAACTTGTATTATTGAAATATTAGCAGAAATTTTTAAAGTGTTTTTGATTGAAGCTATTGATGTTCCTCAACAGTAGATGAGATTTTTACATAATAAAATGATGTTCTTATAATTTCAACTGAACATACATTCACAATACTTCAATACAGTATAATATAAAAACTCTAAAACAACAACTCCATGTTGACACAGAACGGATTAAAATAGGTGTGCGTTTGGTGTCCTGGATCCAAATTCATCGACACTTGTCTTTTTTCCTTTCAATTGCTGATTTTCTCTTTTTCTTCTTCCCTTTGTCTTTGTGCATTCTGGATTAAGGATAGTTGGTGCAAGTATGCATTTAGCTTGTGTTTTCGTGCTGGTTTCTAAAACTGCAATGTCTTCGACGACGTGTGAGGTTAGAGAGTTGATGGTGGTTGAGCGTGTATCAAAAGTTTCTTCTAGTATTCTTCTTGCTTCAATAGTTTCCTCACTCTTCAACACAACATTGTAGAATTTCCTCGTTATCTGTAGATGCCATGGTATTTTTTCTCTCAGTTCTGGAGCCTAGCAATCAAGGAAACATTGTTGATAAGTATATGGCCATGTCAGTCTAGAAGAACGTCAGGATTTAAAATGGGAACATTATTGACAATTATGGAAACCTCATTCAGTATCATAGGAACATTAACAGAAGTACCAAATCATCTCAGATACTGACCATGCTACTATTTAATTTAGAAGAGGTCATATAGAATTCAGTAAACAACATAATTGATGCTGAAAAATATCTCTATTGTAAATATTAACCTTATTTAGAATATTAAAAATATTGATAGTTTTTATTACCTTCTTTGTGCATGTGCTCTTTGTCTCTCTGTTCCATATTTCCATTTTCCCTCTTAGTCAATCTCAAGCTTATGTACTCATCTTGGATTCTTGTTTCGTTGAACATGTGCAATACAAGTAGGCTGTGGCTGCAGAGGAACCAGGCTGCATCAAAGTGTTAGCAGGAAAATTTCAATTTTGCTTGTTGAGTTGCTGTTGGCTTTGTGTATAGAACTGATTCTGGTCTTGAGAAACTGGTTTTGTGCAAAACTTCATAAATTCACAGGGTTCCTCCGTTCATTCCCATATATGCTCTTGATGCTATTCCGATATCTATTGTAGCCTAAAATCCTTGTAGATCATGTGTGTTTAGATTCTTGATATGTGTTTGAGGATTGCTAGACCTTCATCATCTTCTTATTTTGGTCTTGCTTTGGAACAGTGAACTCTTTCTCTATTTCCTTGGTTCTCTAGTTGTGGATTGTGGCACTGTAAATCTGATAAAATTTGGCGAGTGTTGTAGTCTTTGATGCTTTTAAACTGACAACAACATTTGTACTTTCACTTCTTTGTGAAAACAATATCCTAGATGAGAATTAGTCCTTGATTAATGCAGTGCACCATTTATCTCGTAGCGTGTACAGTCGATTGAACCAAGTATTTTTTTTAAGATCATAATTGTTGCTTATTTATCCCCATTCTTTTTTGAATTCTTCCTCATCTGAGCAGAACATCAGGCACTTGTCAAATGCTTTGCTGAATTCATAGTCACTCCTCAAATTTCCGTAGTGGCTCATGGCATTTTATTTCAGATGCTAAAACAAAGTCTATGTCTTGTGTTGAAGTAGACCTATAAATAAAAAAATAAAAATAGAAACCTCAGATGTAGTTTCTCAAACATTATCTGGGAATAAGAAAACTCAATTAAGATTAGTTAAACATCATCAGCAAAAAATGAAACCTCGTCATATATTATTGAAAAATAAGTAAGAAGACAAATGTATGTGTATTGTACCTCCTTTATGGCTTTTGACATAGCCTAGTCCTGATCTGTGAAAATAGTGATATACTTCATTTCTCCCATAGATTTTTTGAATTTGTTCAGCAACCACACAAAGGTTTCTGTTGTTTCATCTTTGATGAAGGCACATCCAAACATGGAATTCATTCTGTGATTTTTGAGGCCAACAAAAGGAGCGCAGATGAGGTTTTATTTGTTGGTTTGATATGTCGTATTGAAAGCCAGCAAATCACCATATACCTTGAAATCTTCAGCCATCATGTAATCTCTCTAGAATAGTGCAGACATTCTTCCCTCATTGTCAAGCTTTACCCTAAAAAAGAAGCCTTCTTCTTTGTCATTCTGTTATGTGAGCATATCAATCAATTTTTGTGCATCTCCAACTTCTATTTTTTTCCATTCTGAGTCTACTCACACAGTTGATGTGATCCCTCATGATGTGCCCGATTAATTCTTCACCTCCGACATCGTTTACCAAGTACCTGTATCCATTTGCTAGTGTTAGTCTAGTTTGTTCCATCGCTTCAATTGCTTTTCCCTTTTCAAGGTCTATTTTTCTTTCACTTTTGTGTAGATATTGCAACTGAGGAAGGGTGAGTTCATGATTGTGAGTTACAACATTATGATGGACTGTGTACATTCCATCCTTAGTCAGTTTGATAAACATCTTAGCTCTGCATCCTGTTCTTGTTAGACAGAATTCCTTCCTCTCTCTATTGTTATTCTAAACTATAGGAGTTACAGAATTGTTGTTTGTTTTGCCTTCACAATAACAAGTGTAGTATCTTCCCTTCAGCTTCTTGTTGTTTGTCCTGCGTGTTGTTGATTTTCATATACTGAAACCTCTTGCTTTTGAGTGGCAGCGGTATAGGTCTTCTAACTCTTCCCATGTTCTTGTTGTCACCCCTTCCATGTTTTCATAGACATCAACCTCCTGTATTTCATTAGCAGGTCCTGTTTTATACACATCAGACAGGAGCAATTGTTAACGTCAAGACCTGTATGTAAATCTCAGTAGATAAAATAGAAACCTCATAAAATATTATGAATAAATCAACTAAAAGAATCCCCAACAATCTCATGATTCTATACAGTAACAAACAGGTGAAAAAAACACAATTCAAATGCTATAAACTTCACACTACTTCAAGTCCTATTTTTGAAACATCGAACAGGAGCTACAGTGAAGCTCAACATCTATATGTAAATCTCAGTACATAAAATAGGAACCTCATAACATATTATGAATAGCTGAACAAAAAAATAGCAGCTTCATGATCATGTACTGTAAACAACAGTATTAAAAAAACATAATTCTCTTGCTATAACTTGTCACACAATCAGGATAAACATGAACATTAGTAGGAAAGATAGAAATTTCATGCTATTAAATCAATGAACATTAACTAAATAAAAGGTAACATCATTCATATACTGAGCAAGAATTCTTAGTTAAACCAAAATGTACTAGACTTCATTATGTGCATATGTACATCTTATATGAAACAAAAAACCTCAATTCTTTGTCGACATCACTTGTGATTTGCATAATCTTATTTTTCTTAGATAAAATTCATGTTTGAAGTTCCTGATTTTAATTTGATGTCAGAGTAAATTCTTGATTTTTCAGGTGAGATTCATACAACTTTTTTTTCCTGTCAATTTGATCAATTAGAACATCTTTTCTATCGCATTCATGAACAAATTAAAGCGTATTTTAGAAGAAATTTGTTTACCAAGTCAAATATTCGTTGTTTGAAGCTTAGTTTGTGCTCATATTTTGAATTCGTAGGGATCGAAGCTGAAATCGTCGAGATTGGAGGTGAATTTGTCCAGATTTCATCCAGGTTTGGTTAGCTTCAGATTGAACGAATTTCGGAATATGAGATTAGAGATTAGAGAGAGAAAGATTTTTTTTGGGTTTGTGATATTTTATTTTCAAATTTGCACATCAGCCCCTTTGTTTTCTCGGTCTTTTTAAATATAGCTCCAAAAAAAATATATTACGCCCAGGCCCCAATTTTTACAGCAAGGTGGTTTGCCTTGATCCCCGCCTAAAGTTTCGGCTGCCTCATAGGAGACCATCTCTTTAATTTGAGGTTTTAAAATTAGTTTATTTTAATATTTTTTTTAAATTTCACATGTAATTTTAATGTTTTTATTCGATGTTTTACCATTTTAAGTCGATGTATATGTTTATGTGATGTTTAAAAAATTTTGTTTGATGTTTTAAAATGGGTGTATTTTAAGCATTGTTTTAAAATTTTCATATACTTTTATTGTTTAATTTGATGTTTTACTATTTTAATTCAATATATATTTTCATTTAATGTTTAACCATTTTCATTTGATGTTTAAAATTTGTATATTTTAACTATTTTTAAAATTTCATATGTACTTTCAATGTTTTACAGTTTTAATTCGATATTTTAATTTGATATTTTAATCATTTTCATTTGGTGTGTACGTTTTAGTGTTTCAATTTGATCTTTTACTATCTTAATTCTTTTTAAATTTTATTTGATGTTTTTCTATTCTAATACATTGGGTATTTTTCCAGTAAGTTAGTATGATTTTACTTATTTATTTTAATTTGATGTTTTAAAATTATTGTATTTTAAATCATTTTATTTGATGTTTTACTTATTTTAATTTAATGTATATTTTATTATTTGATTTGATGATTTAGATTTTTTATTTGATTTTATCATTTTAAATTTGATGTATTTTTAAATCAATATTGATTTTAGGAGCCCAACAAAATCCTATAAATTGGGGTCAAATATGAAATTGACCATATCCATTCATGGAACCCCCCAATTCAATTTCCCTAATTTGGAAATTTCGATTTTCCTTCAATCTTATTAGCGTCGTGAATCCAATCGAAATAAAGTCGTATTCATCATGCAACCGACCTGAACCGACAACAAACATAGTAGCGGTAGAGAGCGACGAAGACGACGGTGATATTCGTCGTATTTCATGACAACATGATGAAAGTTGCATTTAGACGAAGACGAGAAATCAGATTTTGAATTCAACGATAATGAGATTGAGCTAAATTGGCGGAGAATCAACGAAGACGAATGTGAATCGAAGGCTTAGACGAAGAAAGAACGATGGAGAAGGTGACTAAAAGTTCATCGGATAAGGGGGTTATTTCTGTCACAAATTCAACACGAAGACAAAGAAGAAGGTGGCACGACAATGGAACGACAGAGAAGAAGATTTCACGGTGGAACGACGGCGAGGTTGAGCGCGAAGGAACGGTATGGAGGTGGAGCTTGATGGAGAAGGATTCACGAAGAAGAATGCTTTGCCAGACAATAAGGTTTTTTTCCAAAAATTTGCAAGTTAATCCCTGATGTTTTTATAGTTTTAAAATTTATTTCGAATATAAATATTCAGTTTTTAACCCTCTAACTTCAAATTACATGATTTATATTTTGTATATTTACAATTTAGTCATTGATCTCAGAGTGAAAAAATTTCGCAGGAGACTGACTCTTAGTGGTTGCTGAATACCCCATCTAAAGTCACATTTCTTCTTATAGTCAATTCATAATATACATTTGATGAAATTCTTTTGTAAGAATATGTTTAGCGAAATATAATAAGACTATTTTTGAACATATAATAAATCATAATTGATTATTTATTGAAAAATTATACGTCATAATTGAATATTTATTGAAATACTATTAAGCATTAATTCAATGAATTTTATCGGAATCATTTTTATTTGTGGTACACACCTTCCTCAACTATGCAAAGTCCAAAACAAAGATAGCATCACAAGCCCATCGAACTAGAAAAGCGAATAACTTGCACAGTGAAGACTGAATCTTGCCGGATCTCCCTTAATCAAGCGAAGGCTAAGGCCAAAATTGCACCTTGCATCTATCGAGCAAAACAAGCGAACTTAAGTAAAAGGGTTATTATCACCACGATCATCCAAACGAGACCACGAAAGAGAAACACATAGACCACGATCAGCAAGGATCACGATGATCACCATTTATAAATAGATGATCTGAATGACAAGATAAGTAATGGCATTTCCCAGATATTATTCATACACTGATCATATACTAACTTACGCATCATAGGAAGATTCCATGGATTCCTCGAAATCTTGTTCTGCAGGTGTCATAAAGCTAGTATGGAGTATTGCACCGATTTCGGCTATTATGGTGGTCCAGAAAGAATCCCTTACACCAGTGACGTCATCTGTGGGATCAATTTTTCTCTTTAGGCTTTCATGGTATTTGGAGAAGGCCAGGTTTCATACCAAAAGAATAAAAAGAATAAGCTCGGAAGTAGCTAAATATGTTAGCAAGAAGAAATATGAGGAACAACCATTGTTAACAGATAACAGTTAGGCACCATAAGACATAAGGTCGGTGAAGCCAGATATATAGTAGAAGTTGAAAATCTTGATAAGGACAAACTATAAATCCTTGAACAGGTGGGATAGGATGGAAATGACAAAGGGAACCAGCTATAGGACTGACTATCAACAAAACAAAACGTTGCCGAAACTAGCCATATGACAAACTGGAAAGCCTCGAACAGGCAGGATTGGACGAAAGCGACGAGGCAAACAAGGTTTAGTCACACATCATCAATACATTGCAACATCACACTGTCATAACTAAGGTACGTTTACACCTAGGTTGAGATACACTTTGCACAATATAGAATTTCATTCATATAATGTTTAGAGAAAACACTTCTATACAGAAGAACATGAATTAGAAGAATTAGAATTTTTACATGACATACAATATGAGCTTTACATAATCCAAGAGGCTTATCATGGTAGAAATCTACCCTCACACTATAAAATGTAGACCTCGCGTAGAAACAAACATAGGACTACTCTATAACAATAGCCATACATCAAACCAAAATTTGTAAGGCATGTACAATATTCAGGATCTCACAAAATAAACTTTTAAGTGAAGATTATACAACCAGGTTAAATTTAAAACCTAAAAAAATACAACTCTATACTATCTATAAACTTTGAATGATACGGAATACAATCCGATCAACGATAAACATATGTATAAACACTAAATAGACCATACGTAGACCCCACTGCGACACTCGCCATTTGTTCGAGGTCGATTTTTTGTTGAATTCGGCTTGGTTTCGCAGGAAAACAGAATTGTACTTGGATTGTTAATCACAGTCGATGATAACCCCAAAGTTTTCACCAGGTTAGGGCAAATGAATTCAGGTTGAAATCGGGTTAGGACGACTGAATTGGGAAAAATTTCATGAACGGATATGGGTCGGTTTTTTAATTTGGGCCCATTGTATAGGTTTTCTTGGACTGATTTTCCATTAAAGGAATATAATTCAAATAATAATTCTAAATAATCAACTCAAATAATAAAAATCATACTTCAAGTTAAAAATAGTAAAACATCAAATAAACATGTTTTAAATACACTAATTTTAAAGTATAAAATCAAAAGAATAAAATAACGAACTAAGTCACTGAAAATATTATAATATATAAATAACATGTAAAATTATATATATTTGATTAAACTAGTAAAACATCAAACTGAAACACTGAAACTACTCATCAAATGAAAATGGTTAAACATCGAATAAAATATATATCGAATTAAATAGTAAAACATCAAATTAAAATATGAAAAGTACACATGAAATATTAAAAATAAATTAATTTGAAAATATTAAATGAAAATGGTTAAATATCGAACAAAAATTATATCGAATTAAATAGGAAAAGATCAAATTAAAATATAAAAATTATTTGTGGACTATTAAATTTTTAAAAATATATTAATTTTAAAAGATAAAATGAAAATAGGTGAACAACAAATAAACACAGATATCAAATTAAAATAGTAAGACATCAAATAATACATTAAAATTACAAATGGAATATTTTAAATGCACTAATTTTGAATAATAAAATTTAAAAAGTAAAATAATGAAATAAATCGCTGAAAAATACACATCGTATTAGAATAGATACACATCAAATAAAATATAAATCGAATTAAGCAAGGAAAACATCAAATTGAAAAGCTAAAACAGACATATCAAATGTAAATGTTAAATATCGAATAGAAATATATATCAAATTAAAAGAGCACACTAAATTTGTAAAATGTGAAAGGAAAAGTTGAATTGTCATCATAGTTCTATGCAAATCAGAATTCTAAAACATCAAACAACAATAATAAAACATCATCCCAAATTTTAAATTAGTCACACGTTAAAATTTTTAAAACATTAAAGTTAAAATCACGTAAAAAACATATAACATGAAAGTAATATATTGAAATATTATAAAAAATAATTAAAAAGTCAAATAATTAAAATTATGTTTTAAAAAGCCAGACCCAAAATACATAATAGGCCCAAAAATTATATAAACCCAAAATACACATCAACCCAACTTTACCCGATTGAAACGCTGCCCAACCCTACTCACCTCACCCTCGATCCACCGCCCCACCCTTAAACAGCCGCCATTCGTTGTGGAAATGATCGCACCGGAGTCCAATTCATAGCTTGTTGTAAATTCTTATTTCGTTTCGACATTCTCAATCCCTAACCTCTATTTCACCGTCGAAAAACTCGTTTGATTCTTCAATCTCCATCTATGCAAAACCTTATTTCACGGCAACGATTTGTAGCACCAAGATTCGGCAAAATCCTTTGATTCGAACCTATGAAACTAACGACGGAAGGATGTGGATATTAGTGGTGAAGAAAAGAGGTTGAAAGAGGTGATGATTGAAGAGAACTGAAGCTTGAATGCTGCCAGAAAATCGATCAGAAAATTGTGAATCCGATCGGTTCGCCGGAGAAAATAAAACTTATGATTTATTGCAGTTCAACCCCTAAACTTCTATTAACTTTTCATATATACTCCAAAAATATTATTATTAATTTGATCGCGGATCTAACAAAAACTCCTATAAATTGCAATTTAAACCCCAATCTCGCTATGAGATGATCTTACATACTTTGTCTAAAATAATTATGTACTTTCTTTGTCCCTCTTTAATTTGTATAGAAATTTTTCCAACGTATCTAGTAAACATATTTGATTGTATATATATGTAACTATTGATAATAACGGTGCATAAAAAATTGATATATAGAACATACATGTAACGATGAATTTAACAATATCTCATACTATCATATTATTATTATTCATATACATGTTCAAACATATGTTCAAAGTTCAACAACTTTGATTGAAAAAAATAGAGAGAGTCTCAGGAAAGACAGTCTTTCC
Source organism: Rubia tinctorum (assembly GCA_032355605.1). Lineage (NCBI taxonomy): Eukaryota > Viridiplantae > Streptophyta > Magnoliopsida > Gentianales > Rubiaceae > Rubia > Rubia tinctorum. The sequence goes on from JAULKM010022560.1 coordinate 12,022, forward strand.
TTAACGTTATGGAAAGTCCACTGTAAAATATTGTAATTTTTTATGAAATTTAAATATTGTATTTTAAAAGTTAAATCAAGTAATATGTGTATTCGAATGTAAAAATATAAAATTATATTGTGTAATTTTTTTAAAATTTAATTTTACATGTAATTTAACGAATGGAGGTTATAAGATAAAAAATAAGTCGGCCGGAGACCCGCTCAAAAAAAAATTTCTTGCAAGTTAGGAAGAGGAAGTACATGTTTTTTCAATATGATAATAATGAGGGAACCGATCTGGGTTTGTATCAATTTTAATTTATAGTAAATATTTTACTCCCACCTAAATTTGCACTGTAATTATATTATACTGTTTAAAAAATATGTTTGACCGTTAATATTTTTACATACGCATAATAACGATAAATAAAAAATTAATATTTAGAAATTACTTGTTATGACGAATTGAACATATTATATACGATAGTATTATGTTTTATAAATCTATTTAAATATGCAGTTGAATTTTAATAGAGAATAGTGTCAAAAAATAGAAGTGCATAAATAAAGGACAAATTCATCTCAAACGGGAAGACTATCCTTTTGGTACACACACACAAGCATTTTTTTTTAATGATCTTTTATATTGGCACTCCCCTCTTCTGATAAATCCTTAATTATTTGAATTCATTATTTTTTTTACTCTTTCAATACAATATCTTTCACCTATTTTATTTTTAAAAGAAAAATATGCCCATTATTTAGTGTCAATATCTTGGAACCAGAGTGAGTATTGTACTCCCTTCGTCCCAGGTTAAATTGTATAGTCGCTTTTCAGACACTATTATCTATCAAAGTTTGACATCATATTTGAATATATATATATATATATATAAGTAACAATATTATCATATGTGACATTGTTGAATTCGTCGTAAATAGTAGTTTCTAAGTATCAAATTTTTATTTATCGTTACTATACGTAAGTGAACATATTAACGATCAAACTTGTTTCTTGAACAAAATTTAATGTGGGACAGATGGAGTACCTTTATTGGAACTAGAGTATTGTACTACATTCTTCTGGGACACGCATTATGCTTGCTGTTGTAAGATCAATAATTAATGTACTCCATTTAATTTTCACTTCCTCTGTCCAAATTCTATTTACACTCTTATTATTTTGATACTATTATCTATCAAATATGATCATATATTTGAATAGATATACAAACAACAATATTATCATACGTAATGTTGTTAAATTCATCGTAACAAGTAGTTTATAAAGATCAATTTTCCCATCATTATACGAAGGTATATATATTAACGATAAAAATATATTTCTTGAATAGCGTAATAATGATTGTAGTGTAAATAGTGGTGGGACGGAGGGAGTAGTATTGACTTCTAATAAAGCAATATATATTTTGAATGAAAAATAAAATGAATGGAGATGGTTGTACAAGAAAAGTAAAAAAATTAAATGAATAAAAATAACTTAATTTTGCTAGAAAAGAAAAATTATTATTGAAAGACCAAACAAAAATTAAAAGAGAACCAATATTAATAGGGAACGGAGTACTACCCCGTTTCGTTGGATGTGGCATCATAAATTTTGGTGCTTGAATTTAGGTGGATGAAATGAGTGGATGAAATTGAATTTAGAAAGTAAAAAGTAGAATGAGTGGATGAAATTGAAGGAATCTTGCTATAAAAGAAAAGTGTGCAAAATTCACAAAAACAACCAAAAAATAAAAGTGTGCAACATCCAATAAATAAAACGGAGGAAGTAATTAAAGCCATCTAGCCCCTTAATCAAGGATAGAGCCCTTCGATCTGGAAACACCCCTTCCCCTATTAAGTAGCATCGGCTTTTTAAGGATCGTGTTGTCACTCTCATGATCAGTTGTTAGGTTCAGAATATTAATTTATGAAAAACACAAAAACACACACTCATGTCTTCAGAACTTTAGCCTTTAGGTAATGGATCTGATCGATTAATATATAATACATAATGGTGGATACAGATATGTGCAACTAGTACTATTTTGTGTTCATCCATTACCAATTATTCTTTGTGAATACCAATGATTGGCTATGTAAAGTTTAGGTCGGATA
>JAULKM010022571.1:0-14123 GCA_032355605.1 Rubia tinctorum
ATCCCCCCCTGCCGCCCAGAAACCCTCGCCCCTGTCGCCCTCCTCCACCCAACCCCTTCCACACCCCAAAAACCCGAGCCCTCGTTGCCCTCCTCCACTCAACACCCTCTGCCGCCCACCGCACCCTAGCAAACCACAGCAACTGTAGCACCACCGAAGCTGACAATCCAATGCGTCATAATCGCCGTCAATAGCCAGTCCGTTGTCGCTGCCGTAAATGCCCAGTCCGCCGCCGCTGCTACAAAACTCATTCCCATTCCTTCGACTGATCCCTCCATCACTTTGCCCACATCCATCATGGCTCCTACCACCAAAGCCTCCACCATCCCGTCCCCTCATGCAATCAATAGCAGCTCCGCCGAGGCCAAAGACATCAAGCAGCTCCGCCTTTAGATCTAATCTTTGATTGGTGAATGAAGAGATCCTCGGTGCTTTCGTCGAGCTTGAAGAAACCGTAGCCCTTTTGGTCGTTGAAATTGGTACCCACACCGGTAGACCTGACAATCTCCTCCGTCATTGATGCCCACCCCCTCCGCCGTCGAGAGCTCCACCACCGCTAGGAATGGTGGGTTAAGTTTTTCAGAAAGAGAGAAAGAAAGTAAGTAACAAAGAAAGAAAGAAATAAAAAATTGGGGAAATAAAAAAATTGTTTGTTAAAAAGCAGGGAGGACATTACCGTCTTTTACTATTTTTTTGGTTTTTTATTTTTTTAATAGAATGGTAAAACAGTCATTTTGATTATTCCTGGCCAATTTGACCGAAATAAATTTTGGGCAACAATTTCTAAGATTAGATTTGCACTTTCAAATTTTATAAGGTTATATCTGCACCTTCGAACAAAATATAGGGTTTAAAACGCACATTTCTATATTATATATATATACATGTGTGTGTATATTCATAGAATAATGTAGCTACGTAATATAAATAAATTTAATTTGAAAAATATTTGGAAGCCAAATATTAAATTTGTAAAGAAATAAAAATAATATATATATGATACATAGAATAGCTTTATGAAAAATGTATACTAGAAAATCACAAACTAAATTAATGGTAAAACACTAATAATATTAAAATTAAAGCAATGTGTATCAATGTGATTAGTTTGAAGGGTTGAAACATTGTCAAACATGTTCGATTAAGTCATTTTTAAGTTGTTGGTGATTTTCCCTGTTTTGAAGTCGAAACCTTGCTTTGAGAAATGCGGTCACGTTCAATGTTAATTTTTCACTAGCTCACTTGGGTTTTAGCAAAAAGTTCTTTTACATCCTCACGGTAGGTGAACATAAGGGATAAATACAATTCACTCAGGATATATCATGTCAGTTAAGTAGTATCATATATCATAATCATGTCCATTTAATTACATGAAATTGACACTCTGGAGCCCGTTCCATACAAAACATCATTGAAGAGGGGTGAAGGGTCAAGAATGTTAATGCCATTACATGATTCTGAAGTTCACATGTCATATATGAAGATCGTAAGAAGAAACGGCTTCCAAGACAATAATTGATTTCCCAAATATACCAATATATTGTCCTTTCCATGACGCATGATAGTTCTTTCAGTTCCAATGCATAAAATTCATTTTACCGATCATTTTAGAAAAATCACATTCAACTCGAACATGCTTTAGACATTCAATATCTTTAGGGTTTGGTCCCCTGAGGTATTCTTGGTGTTACACATTAATAATGCCTTCTACGAAATGGAGAAGAACATCTTTGACATCTGCTTCTGCGATTGTAAGGTAATCATTAATTTGATCTTGGCTAAATTGTAGTTCAAGATGTGCATTTCAACCGTGCATTTTGTGATCAGTGTAAACCGAAGGGCATTACATGCATTTGGTCTTTGTGTAATATACATGTCATTTGCATAACGTCTCTAACTATGTGAAGAAAAAAATCATTTGCATACAAAATCCACATCGAAACATATGCCATTGTCGTAGACTCTTTCTCCCAGTTCATCAAAGTACTGGCGCCACAATGTATTTGTGTTTCCTTCACGGTCTCTATTGATGACCTTCCTCTTAGCACTCATCATACTCCTTGTGTATCGGATATGACCGTGTTGTAATCCCATGGTGTAATTTCCAATCATGCTACACAATTCTCTCCTTATCTCTTCATGTGAAGTTTGGTTTGAGAATTGTCAAATTTCATCGTTGATTTCACTAGATGATAAACCAGTGAAAGAAGATAGAGACACTACTTTGTTCGAAAAGAAGACATCGAATAGCTCGAAGAGAAAAGGTGGATAAATGAAATTGGATGTGAGAATGAGAAGAAGCTCGATGTCTTGTTTATATAGCAAACAACCCAAAAATCTGTATTGTAGTTTTTGGGGCAACATGGTCACAACCTTTATCACTTATAAATGTCAGAATGTCTCTGTTATTGTCAGCCGAATAATTTGAAATGCATACTTCAACATTGTGAAAAGATAAAGCGTGATTGTGTCAAATCTAATCATTATTGTCTATCAACTAATTTGATATATAAACTTCAACTCATGTGAATAGATGGAACATAATTATAATGAAACCACTTATTATAGTCAGCCAAATAGTTTAAATTTAAAATTTTAACCCACGTGGAGAGCTAAAAAAACATGATTATAACGAATGTTTTTATTATTGTCGGTCGAATAATTTGAATTTCAAATTTCAACCAATGTAGAAAGATGACACGTGACACACTGGTGGGTTCTTTTATAATCAAACAACTTGAATTTCAAATTTTAAACCACATGAAGAGATGGAACGTGACTATGACAAATGAATTTATTATTATTGGTTGAATAATTTGAATTTAAAACTTCAACCCATATGAAGAGGTGGGGTGTGAATCTCGAAAACTCATTTATTATAGTAGGCTGAATAATTTGAATTTCAAATTTCGCCCCAGATCCCACCTAAAATGAGTGAAAGGTGATTAAAGTCTCCCCACTCCCACAAATGACAAAACTCGCTCATTATTGCACTCCCTCTCCTCAATCTCACTTTCCCTCACTCCACTATTGTACATGTTTTTCTATAAACCTGATGTGATTCTTGAAGCCTTATCATCAGCACAACCAAACCCAGCGCATAGTCAAATGCAAAAGGTATTAATTTAATCACCTTGCACCCCAAGTTCTAATCAGCAGTATTTAGATAATTCAGAAAATGTGATCCCATAGCTTTCTTTCTCTTGAAGGCCAAGTTCAATCAAGTGCAGTTGACTTTCACCAACATATAACAAGCTTGGGAATGGTGGAATTCATACATCAAAATCAACCCATTCTTATTCCCTACTAATCAGCCTGATGTCAGACTACATCCCAGACCATATCCTTTCCAATGTTCTTCTGAGACTTCCCTTCGATTCCTTGATTCGGTTCAGGTGCGTATCAAAATCATGGCGTAATCTGATCGATACTTCTTACTTTGTCAGAATGCATTCCAAAAGATCCTGTCTCAATCAAACCAATCCCCATCCCGACAGCAAGATTATTGCCTTGGTTGGAACTAAATTTTACACATTTGATTCCATGGTTAACGATGGGAAAGGAGCCTGCAAAGCCATTGCTAAAGAACTCAGCTGCCCGGCCATGGAATTTGAAGAACGCGGACTTAAGTTGGCAGGATCTTGTAATGGGATTCTTTGTTTGTGGAATTTTTGGAATGATGGTCTTGTTTTGTGGAATCCCTTCACTCGAAGCAACACTGAGTTGCCTTCTCCACCATATGAATTCACCAAGAAGTGCAGATCTGCTATACAGACTGCATTCGGGTACGATCAAATCAATGATGATTTTAAAGTGGTGAAATGGTATATATGTGGGGCTCCTGCTTTCGATCTTAAAGGTTCTGGCCTCTATGAACTATGTGTCTACAGTTTGAGGCTGAACTCATGGAGGACAATAAGGGATGCTAAAAATTTTGGGCTACCAGAATGTTACTACTACTTCCCAGAGGACAGTGCTTTTGTTAATGGCGCGGTGCATTGGCTTGTGACTGATTTTTCAAGGAGGGTAGATAACTTCATTGTTGCTTTCCATCTTGGAACCTACAAGTTTCGAAAAGTACCCTGCAGCGCTTTCCCTGTAAAGACAGGCTACAGAGATCCCTATATGGTGAAGTTGGGTAGCTTGAATGGCTGCCTTTCCTTGGTGCGCAATACTTATTCAAGAACTTCACATGAAAGGCGTGGTGCAGATATATGGGTGATGGAAGAATACGGAGTTGAGAGCTCTTGGACCAAGCTGACCTGGATTGACCTGAACGATGATGGGGGCATTTGGGAGATTAAGCCAGTGGCATTTTTGAAGAAAAGGGGGAAGCTGCTCCTGCAAGCTAGCTGGGAAAAGCTAGTGATCTATGATCTTAAGAGCAAATCATTCAGAGATGTAGCTGTAGAAGGAGAGGTAAGCTGTTACGCATCAGGTGTTTGTGTTGGAAGCTTTGTTAGCACTTGCTCACAGAGCAACTAGACTACTACATACAGCTTGAGGGACAGCAACTAGGCCACGCAAGAGTTTCTCTCAAAGAGTCGTGTTTCTACACCTAACTGTGTACCAGGCCAAGCAAAGATGTGTTGTACCACACAAAAAGAGTCATGTTCCTATACCTATCTGTGTGTTACAAGAGTTTCTCTTAAAATCAGACACTAAATATCTCTGATTTTGTGATCTTGCCACTCAAACACAATCAAGAATGTCATTAATTCAACAATGCTAACAATGAAGGATATAGTAACCATTTATTGCAATGGCAAATATAACATATGAAGTAACAACACGAAATACTGTTGCTTTAACGTGGCGCCTCAAGATGGTGGAAAGTAAATCACGAAAGTCTCATCACAAATGATTTATGCCAGTTCCAATAAGAAAATTATACTCCAATGGCAATGGCTAATGGCAATTACTCCATAAAATTCAAATGTAAATCAAAATGAAACTGAAATAATGATTTCCCGTAATGATTATTATTGATTACGTGGAGAATAAATAGAGTACAAGACATAAAGGTAGAAGAGTCCAAGTATAACTCTAACCAAAATAGAATCAAAACTAATATTCTAATTATTAGATTTAGTCTAACAGAAACGCACCTCACTATTCGTCTAGCTGCGCCAGCTCAGCCTTCAACTGCTCAATCTTCATCCCGGCAACTTCTCCGGCAACTACAAAGATAGTTATGAAATCGTTAGCACCTTCTCCGGCAACTTCGCCAACAGCCCTTGGTACAAACTCAACACTTCTTCAACTGCAGAGCGTGCAAACTCAGCTTCTTCGTTGAAATACACCGTCTCCTTCGATTCCAACGCAGACTCCACCTCCTCCCGGGCCTCGGCGAATTTGAGGTTTATTTTATCCACTTCTCTATCTGTTTCAACGCTGTAAAGCCTCAGATTCTGGAACTTCTTCATATGGGTCGAGCTGAAACTATGGTTTCGCTTGAAATTTAGGAGCGAGGTCGCTTCTGAGGTGCATTCGTTTGGTACGGACGAGTACGATTTCGATGCCGGAGTCGAAGATTGCCTGAAAATGGATTGACAGAGACGGATTGATGAACGTCGGTACATTTTTAGGGCAGACATTTCTCAGACTCAACCGGAGTTGAAATTCGTTGGGAACGGAAGAGGAAATCGTTGTATATTTGGACCTCAATAGTTCGGCCTCTTCAAAATATAGCCCAATGCTCCAATGATTAGAACTTAAAAGTGGTACTCCCTCTTAATTTGCTTACTCCCTCCGTCCCCATATTTGCGCCCTATCCCATCTTAAATTGCCTACTCCATACTTTTATTTTTGGCAAAATTTTGAATGTAAAAAAAATGAAAGAATTTTTTGTCCACAAACTATTTTTATGTTATTTTAATTACTTTTAAAAATGACATTTTTTTGTGGTAAGACAGAAACAGAGGGACGGAGGGAGTACTTACTTTTTTGACACTATTCTCGACTACATATTTAAATAAGAGTTAAGTGCTAAAATAATCTTGATTTTAGCCTGAAAGTGCCAATATAACCTTGCAATATCAGAAAGTGTCAAAATGACCTTTGAACTTGTTGACCTTTTAGTCAAATGGCCGATTGAATTTTTTTATGACCAATTTTCCCTCTCTTTAAAAAAAATAATATTCCATCTTTGCCCCTAGTTTTTTTCTCCCTTTTCTTCATTTTCTGGCCAATTCTTTCCTTATTCCCTTATGTCTTCATGCTCGAAGCCTTGTCCCTTTTCCATCGACACACAGAAACCAAGGTTTGTCGTTCTCCCCGCCGATCGTTGCCACCGCTTGAATGTCCCCCAGCCATAGTCGTTCTCCCCTGTCTGAGACAAACATTGCCGGTCAATTGCTGCTGATGGAGTTTCTCCGCTACCGAGTGCCTGTAAAATGGGGCTTCATCCCAAATGGTAAGAACTCACCATTTTCCCCTCGATCTAGTTTGAGTCTCGATCCATTGTTCGAGTGGGGTATGATGGCGGGGGGAGGAGGATGGCGGAGACGAGAGGGAGGAGAGGGGAGGGTGGGTCTAGGGTTCCGGTAAAGGCGGGGGAGAAGTGGCGGATCTATGACAGCGTGGAGGTTTCTGACGGCTGCGTATTTCCTATGGCGACGGTTGAGGCGAACGTTTTCGGCTCCTTATTATATTGATGATGTTATTGTCTCTAATGAATACATAAATTTGTTGTTGACATCGGTAGGGCTCAAATCTGTTATTACTAGCGGCAGATCAATTTATTGTTGCTGGCGGAGGACGTTTCTTGCTGCGGCGGATGAACAACAACTTTGGAAAAATAAGAAGGGAGGTCAACATAAATGGGTCAAACATTTCGAGCACAAAATTTTCTAATTTTAGCTCAAGGGTATTTTTGTAATTTTGGTTTTTCCTCATCGTCGAAAAATAAATAGTTAACGCCGGAAAGATAGACTTTGGGTATATCGACATAGTTGTTCCTAAAGTTAGGGTTAGATTGACACATACAATAATAAGTTAGGGTTAGATTGGCACTTTATGATATTGCAGAGTTATATTGGCACTTTCAGGTTAAAGTTAGGGTTATAAATGTAAAGAAATAATAGTATCAAATGTGGTATTGTTGAATTCATCGTAAAAATAGTTTCTAAATATTAACTTTTTATTTTCCGTTATTACACGTAGGTGAACATATTAATGGGCAAACATGTTTATTGAACAATGTGATAATGATTGTTGTGCAATTAAAATTGGGACGGAAGGAGTATAAGATGAAATTGAGGGGTATAATTTCATTTTGTTCAAGAAAATGGGTAGATGAAGAAACACCGTTAATATGTCTAATTACACATAATAATATCAAATAAAAAGTTGATATATAGAAATTATTTGTTATGATGAACGCAACAATATCACATACCATAATATTATTGCTTAAATATCTATTCAAGGTCAAAATTTGATTGAGAATAGAATAATGTCAAATAGTAAGGTGTGTAATTTAACCTAGGACAGAAAGAGTACTCTCTAATAATTATATCAAAAAATCTTGTTTTAGGCAATGTAAACTTTAGCCCATGACTTATTGTGCAATTATTGTAAGTTTCATTTGCCATGAGTTTTTATAAAAAAAATATACTATAAATTTAGGGTCCTGCTGTGCAATTATCAAAACTATATATATATGTATGTATGTATGTATCACAAAAATATCATAATTTTCATTTTTCTTTCCTCCTCATCCGATCAGAAATCGGCTCCGACAGACGGTTACCGCCGAAATACAACTGGATTTCTGCCGGATTCCACCATTTCTGCAAGATTTTCACCATCTCCACCGATCTTCTCTGTCTACCGGTGAGGTTTCATCTTTCCAATGCTGCTCAATCTCTAACTCTTTGATTCTCGGGCCTGCTCAATCTTCTATGGCGAGGACGACAGTGCCGCTATAGCGAGGATGGTGGCATTGCTATGGTAAGAACAACGACGACGCTTCTTAGTCGACGAGGACGGCGATGCTGCTATAGCAAGGACGACAGTGTTGTATCTCATGGAGGAAGAAGACGAAGGAGGAAGACGATCGCGATGAAGAGAGAAGGCGTATGAGATGTACACGCCCAAAGGAAGAAGACGACGCATGTGCATCTCACGCGCGACCGAATGTGACAACGGCGACGACTGACTGCAACAGCGAACTGCAAAGGCGGCAGATGGTGGACTGTAACGATGGCGGAGAAGTTGAGCTTCAGCATATGAGAGGTGAGGTTTAATTTTTTGTTTACTTTTTTTAAAGACTTGTGGAGGTTTAATATTATTTGACTGATAATGTGATTTGTAAATGTTCTTTGGCGTAGTGGTTAGTATTTTAAGTTTTGATGTTATAGTCATGGGTTTGAATCCCACTAGGTGGTTAGTATTCTAAGCTTTGAGGTTATAGTCATGGATTTGAATCCCACTAGGCCTTAATTTTTGAAGAATTTTTCTCTCATGTTGATGTTTTCATTATTTAATTTATGATGTTGAGGTATTGTAACTTTTTGGTTAAGTTTTGTAGCTTTTTTACTCTCATGTTGATGTTTTTCATTATTCGGGTGAGGTTTATTTGATATGAGTTGATATTTTGTAGTTTATTTGGGTGATATGGATTGATATTTGTATTTTTTTAAAATCTCATGTTGATGTTTTTTATTTTCCGGCTGAACTTTAGGTGATATGAGTTGATGTTTATATTGTCTTTTTTTTCTTATGTTGATATTTTATTTTTCCGCCTGAGGTTCAGGTGATCGGAGTTGATGTTTGTAGTGTCTTTTTTCTCATGTTGATGTTTTCCATTTTCCGGATAAGGCTTAGGTGTTTGAAGTTGATGTTTGTAACTTTTGGTTAGTATAGGTTGATATTTGTAGTTTAAAAAAAATATTTTCTCATGTTGATGTTTTTCATTTTCCGACTAAGGTTTAGGTGATAGAAGTTGATGTTAGTAGTGTCTTTTTTATCATATTGATATTTTCATTTTCCGCTTGAGGTTTAGGTGATAGGAGTTGATGTTTGTAGTATCTTTTTCCTCATGTTGATGTTTTCCATTTTCCGAATGAGGTTTAGGTGTTAGGAGTTGATGTTTGTAACTTTTTGGTGATATAGGCTGATATTTGTAGTTTTTTCTTAAAAACAATTGTTGATATTTTATGATTTTTATAGTGAAGAATTTATACTCTTGAGTAAGGATGACATTTTGAGCCAAAATATTGTACCAACCAACCAACCTAACAACCGAACCACGTACCATTTGTACCAAAAATATTGGTAACCGATGATGTGGTATGGTAGTACCGTACTACACATTTTTTATGGTATGGTAATGGCATTGATAAAATATTACCATGGTATTATCGCATTGTACCACATATTTATATATTGAAAATATAACTAATATTATGTGAAACTTGAGCTTTTGTTTAGTTATAAAATTTAGTCATTTGTTAATATTAGAACCAAATTAATAATTTAAATATATAATTTATATTTCCCCAATATGTTGGTTATTGGTAAAAGTTTAAAACAATTTTTTAAACTAAATTTCTTGACAACTCACATTTTTTTCTAAATCTTACCAAAAATTTAAAATCACAATTCTCTTTTATTTATTATAACTTACTTATTACCCAAAGACTTTTTTTAGACTGAGCAACCATTAGAACGAGTCATTTTATATTTTATGTAACTAATGGGGTAGTATGATGTTTTTTTATATTTCAACTAGGTTTGATCCTATAATTTTGAAAAACTTTTAAAATGTATCGTAATGTTTAAATAATTATAGTGCAACCTTAAAAATTATTGAAACGACGTTTTTCATGATTAGTCGACCGTTAGTAGGTCTAACAAGAGAATTTCTCGACTTAGTATAATTTTTATTTTCATGTTATCTTACTTTCTTATTATTATGATTAGACAATATTTAATTTTCTAAAATTAGATTATATAATAGAAAATTTCAATTATTTATAATTTGTTTTATGAGTAAATAATTAATTCATTATAACTTATATTCGGTGGTATTATATCATACTGCACTGATACCAACCAACTTTTGTGTATACCGATGTGTTAGTATGCCAAGAATTTGGTACGTTATTGGTTTTTAAAAATAATATACCGAGATTGTTGGTATGGTACTTGGTATCAATAAAAAGTGATGGTAACCATATCGAATCCACCCATACTTTTGAGGTACCGTAGCTTTTTTGTTGATGTTTTAAGTTTTTTTCTCTCATGTTGATGTTTTTCGTTTTTCGGGTGAGTTTTACTTGATATGAGTCAATATTCTGTACTTTTTTGGGTTGTATGAGTTGATATTTTTAGCTTTAATTTTTTCTCTCATGTTGATTTTTTCATTTTCTAGGTGAGTTTTGGTGATAGGAGTTGATTTTGTAGCTTTTTAGTGATATAGGTTGATGTTTTGTAGTTTTTTTAAAAATTATGTTGACATTTTTTCATTTTCCGGATGAAGTTAGGTGATATGAATTGATGTTTTTAACTTTTGAGTGATATAGGTAGATGTTTGTTGTTTTTTAAATTTTGATAATTTAAATTTTGTTGATATTTTTTTTATGATTTTCAATTTATGATTGTTGATGTTCTAATGTTTTTATGATTTTCAATTTATGTTTTGTTAGTTGTAGTGATGTTTTTTTCCTTCAATTTTTTGTTGATTTTGATTTGATTTTTTAAAATATTTTTTCTGCAATTTTTTAGTCAGTGTTTTATGATTTTTCATTGATATTTTGTTAGTTGTAGCTGATGTTTATGATTTTCAGTTCGATGATCATACAATTTTTTTTGCATTTTCTAAATATTTTAAAATATACTTTTTGAATTTTTTTACAGATTTCAGCTGGAGGGAAAATGATTAGAAAAATTGGACAAAAAAATTCCTGTAAAATATTGGAGATAGGTCATTGTAAAAATATTAAAGATAGGTCCCTATAAACTTATGAGAGATAGATTCCAGTAAAATTATTAGAGATAGGTGTCTAGAGCTATAATATAGTTAGAATTGCATAAAAACCAGCAGCTAAAGTTTTGTCTGCCTCACAGGAGACGCTCTCTAATTATATTTGTACATAATTTTTCTATTAGACCAATGAAAAATACATTTTCAATAATTTTTATGGTCAAATTATAAATATTTATACACTATGATACATTTTAAAAGTTTTTCAAAGTTATAGGAACCCCATTGCAATAAATAAAAAGAAACATCAAATTACCCTATTAGTTGCATCAATTATAAAATGACTCCTTTAGTGTAAAACAATGCTTTGTGTTCATAAATAGTTATCATTTAATTTAGACTAAGTTATTTTTTTGGTCCCCAACATATATCGTAATACCATCTTTTGGTCTCCGATACCAAAATCGCGTATATTCAGCAACCAACAAATACAAAATAATTTGTTTGGTCCCCCAAATGTGGTTTCCAGTAAGACTAAGTTATTTTCCGATACACCCAGGGGTAATTTCATAATTTTACTAATTAAATATTTTTAAAAAATCAGAATTCTCCGACGAGCCGTCGCTTCGTCTCCGACTGTTGCCGCTTCGCCTCTGACTGCTTCTCCAAAGGTGGTTTCCAGGGCTGTTGCTGATTTGTCTCCAACAAGCCTTGTCGTCGTCACCTCGTTTCCAGTTCATCGTCTCCTCATTTCAACTTTGCCGGCGACCTACAATTTCAATTCACCATCGTTTTGTCATCTTCAATTCCTTGCCGCTTCTTTGTCTTCAATCTTCGTCGTCTCCCATTCCTGGCCGCCTCGTCGTCTTCAATCCTCGCAGTATCGTTGCCTTCAATTCCTGGCCGCCTTGTTGCCTCGCGCACCTCGTCGTCTTGAACGAACCCTAGAGGTTGTCGTCATCAACAAACCCTCACCATCAATCGCTCCTTGCCGGGAAATAAAAGGATTGGGGGAGCGGAACGGTGAGGATCTCAACTTCCACCACTGCGACTATGTTCTTCTGAAACTCATCTTACCTTTCTGGAAACCCTTGGCAGCCCACTGGCCCACTCAGGCACAACTCAGTTTCCACCACGGCCGCGCCGCCGACTTCACAAAAATCCTCGCCGCTTTCTCATTTTTAATTTTTTTAACTCAGGGCCATAATGGTCATTTTACATTTTGGGCCAATTTTGCCATTGATTTTACCTATAAATCACCTTTGGAGACCAAACAAATTATTTTGTATTTGTTGGTTGCTGAATATATGTGGTATTGGCATCAGAAAACAAAAGATGGTATTGCGATATATGTTGGGGACAAAAAAACAATATAGTTTTTAGTTTACAATAAATTTAGGGTAAAATGTATTCATATCCATCAATTCTTGGGTTTGTGCAAATATATTTCCCGATTTTTTAAAATAGCACATATACCCCTTGATCAGCAGTGACAAAAAAATGCATACCCTTATAGCATGAGACTGGCGTTGGTCGATATGAAAATGACCAAACTACCCCTATTATATTTTAAAATAATTTTAGACATTTTTACCCCTGGATTGGGCCCCGTATTAAGAAAATGAACAAGAATTCCAAGGTTATATCAACACTTATTTTAAAAATTCAGGGTCGTATAAGCACTTGTTTTAAAATTTAAGCGTTATACCAGTACTTATGTTTTACACACTTATATCACTTAATGTCGTTATTATTAACATCCAAATAAAATTACAAAAGAAGTTTGGAGAATCAAAATTCAAGAGGAAACTCATCTCTAGCCTAAAAAATCATAATCTATGTATTTATTTTGTATAACACATAAAATTCAGGCTAAAAACATGCAGAAAAACAACGATACGAAGTAATATAAGTGTATATATAAAAGGGGGAGACAAGATGGAGGAAAACGCGTGTAGTATGCAAAAATACCAGTACGTTCAACGTCACCCAAAGCAGTACTCTTCAAATAAGCAACGTCGTTTGAACTGAGAGCGAGGGTTCGTTTTCTTTGTCAGCCTCTTCGCCGCACTAGGTTCCCGATCTCTTAGAACTCGAACTTAACCCTCATGATCTTAGAATGAAATGATAATGAATTGGGATTTGGGAAGACAAAATGGTCAAATTGAAGCTTTTTTAAAGAGGGGTAAACCAGTCATTTCAACTGAATCCGAAAAAAATCATAGCTGACCAAATTTTCAGGTGAGACCAGGGGCATATGTGTACTTTCGAAAAACTCGGGAACATATCTTCACAAACACAAAAACTGAGGGTATAAATGCACATTATTCTAAATTTAATTATTAATTGTATTCATGAATAATTGAAAGGATATATTAACCATACCTATTTGAGTAAGTGCTAATATAACCCTCGAATAGTGCACCCTAACTAGTTGATAAGTGTCAATATAACCCTAAGACATCATTTTCGGCGTTAACCACATACAAAATGACAAAAATGTCTTTTAACCTAAAACCTGAAAGTGTTAGGACCATTTTACCCCCACCACCCCACCACCACCAGTTTGTCGTTGCCTCGCCACCACTCCCAGCCAACGTCGCTGATTTCCATCCCCACCGCCACCACCAACCAGTCCCACCACTTTCAGCTAGCCCCACCGCACCAGCCGGGCCCATTACGACCAACCAACTCCATCACCACCACCTTTGGCCAGCCCTGCCCCCTTCTATCTAAACCTAGCCAGTCCACCCCGACCCCTTCAGCCAGCCTCGTCTCCTTCCAGCCTCACCACCACCACCACCCAGCCCGTCACTATCACCTTCAGCCAGCCCCCGCGCCTTCATCGGCCAGATTAATCACCACCATCTTCAGCCACCCTCGCCGCCATCACCGGACGATTCATTGCCACCACCTTCAGCCGCCCAGAGTTTATTACCACCAACCATCACCGACCCAATTTCATCACCAACACCACTCCGCCCCCCGATTTCACCATCACCAACCATCATCGGCGAGCCTTCTGTCCCCAGCACCTTCCACCCCTGCCACCACCACCACCACCACCTTCAGCCAGCTTCGCGCCTTCATCGTCTCGATTCATCACCACCACTTCAGCCACCCCGATTTCATCACCACCAACCATCACCGGCGAGCCTCAGCCGCGCCCCTCTTCAGTCCACTCCGAGCCCCC
>JAULKM010022588.1:0-14121 GCA_032355605.1 Rubia tinctorum
ATTATTATTTCGATTTCCGGAAATTATAAATTGATAAAACATCACAACTACATAACTTTTTTTCTATTTCACAACATCACAATAAATGGATAAGCATATTGTATACAACAGCATGGTTGCCTCACTCTTATACTTGCTTATGCATCACAATAACTGAAAAAGCATCATGAGAATGATAGCATGATTTCCGAAAATTATTTAAACATTTCAAAATGAAGAGGACGCATATTAATGCGTCCTCTTGATGAATTTAATTTTTTAACATTAATTTGATATCTGAAAAGTGTACAAAAATTATTTTCATTTTTAAATATTATTTTCATTTCCGAAAATAGTAAGAATAAAACATACATGTAGATGAATTTAATTTTTTAATATTATTTTGATTTCAGAAAAGTGTAAAAAAACGTGCAATTTTCCTTTTCGCAAAATTTTACCGGAGGAAAAAAGGAAAAACCCGAGGACGCATTCTGCATGCAACATATTTTAAAAAAAATTAAGATGAGGACACATTTTGTAAATGCGTCCTCTTGATGAATTTCATTTTCTCCAATTTTCATTTTCGCAAAATTGTACCGGAGAAAAAAGGAAAAAACCGAGGACGCATTTATAAAATGCGTTCTCTGCATGCGACATATTTCAAAAATTGACTGTAGCACCAGAACAGTCATTTTCTCTATTGTTGTCATCTCTATTCTTCATTGTTGATTTTGGTGCGCTTCTACTCCCTTCAAAATGAACTCGAACTGGAAGTACTCTTCCTGAAAAAACAATATCTCTTCTTGTGCCTTGAATTTCCTGTGATTTGGCCTTATCCACTTCAAGAGACCTATCATTTGTGAGATTAAATTTTTTAACCAGAAACCTAAACCTCTTTCTTGGAGGTAGGTAGCACCACTCATGATCCTCTTTTTCATTGAGCTTCTATGATTTGAATCTCTTCCTTATTTTCCTTTTCTTATTCTGCATCATCACAACTTATGAGCTCGAGATTTTGCCTCCATTCACCTTCCAATCATACGCCATTGCATTTTCCTGAATTGACTTCTCCTTTCAAACATATTTGCTTTTCCCTTTGTGCTGCTTGCCATTTCTTGGAAATCTTTGCCTTCCCAGTTGTTTTATACTTGAATCATTTTCCTGTATTCTACCGATGTCATCCACTTCTTTATGACTTTCTTCGATGAAAAAGATTTTTCTCTTGCAGCACTCTTTTCCATCAGTCGCTGACTCCTTCTTTTGTTAACTTCCATGGTTGCCTGTGGTGTAACTAAACCGGCATTTTCTAGATTCCATGCATTTTCTGGATTTCCTGCACTAATCATATTTCCTTGTGTTGAATATTCAATAGTGACCCTACTCAGATTGAGTAACTCTACTGCAGCTATACTTTGAACCTCATTTTCTTGCTTCTGAAGTAAATCCTGAGAAAGTTATCAAGCAAACATAGTGAAACCATAGCTCATATCTTAGCTATTAGTGGTGCTAAATGAATGTTGAACTTGAAAACCCTTCATCATATGAAGTGGTTGCACCGTATTGAATCATTCACATTTTTGTCCTCCATAGTTACATCAAGAAATCCAACTTGTTCTCCAGATTGTGTTTCCATTGGAACATGTACTGCACCTGTCTGATCAAAATGAATCTCCATATTTCCAACTTCATCCATATGACCATAGGCAAATGACCATTTGGAAGATCTAGCTACTGTTGTTAAGGCTCTTGTGGGGGTTGTTGAGGGGCTTGCTGTTATTATTGTTGAGCCCCAAAATAAGGATCAAAATGCATATGTGAAGAACCTGGACCACCATTAATTCCTGGATCTCAAGAAACATCATTATTTCCTCTACCTGAACCACCTTTTCCAACATAAACTTGTTGCAGGAGGTGATTGTTAGTCTCCATTAAAATTTAAAAAAAAAAAAGAAACCTCCTACACTTGATCCTCCTGCATAGTATTGTATCGCACCCATCTGGATTCCATGTAGCCTTCATGGATCCTAGTGCTTCTCTTAGATTGACTATGAGAATGTGCTCTCTACGAGGATGGAAACATTTCCATGTTTGGATCATAAACAACATTCAATCCCCTGGCAGCATTATGTGCTTGTACATCATCATCAATAAAATACTCCAAATCCTTATCATTTGTTATAGGACAACACTGACATGGATATCATACAACACCACAATGATGGAAGAATTCGTTTAGTCTTTCATATCTTATATCAACCCATACCCGAGCCCCAGTTATCAAATTAACAAAGATAACTGGGGCTATGTTCTAAATTTCTATGTTCTTAATCTCTTGTATATCAACCCATACATAGAAATTCTATGTTCTTTTCGATATATATTCCACATTAAAATCCCTTGCTTGATGTTGTTTACTCCTCAGGATTGCGTCTTCTCGGTTCTCTATATTACTGACCAATCCATGTATGTTGCTTCTGAAAACGTATTTTAAAATAACTTAACCCTCTCTACTTCCAAGATTAGTACCTCAGCTTTTGATTATCTTTTCAAATTCTTCTGCTATTTCTTGATTGCTTCTACTTTCTTCGAGATTACACCGTATCCTATTTATAGATCATAGTTACTAAACTTTCCAACTTCAACCAATACCCAGTCGTTGCTCTTCTTTATAAACCCAGTAAACTACCTTCCTAATCCTAAATAAGAAGAACTAAATAAGCCTAGTATCCTACATTGAATGTAGAGGGAATAGGTTGGTGGGGTTACTTCTTCAGTTCTTGTATTATCACTTGGTTTTAGGTTGAAATCTCACTAAACTTATGTGTTGGACTTTCGTGCACTCGTCCTCTATCCTTAATGAACTCGTGTCTGATTTCTATATGATATCATAGGTGGTTCGACATAGGTGATTGAAGGGGTCCCTCTTGGTTTTGTTGATTGGGTTGTTTGGTTTAGTTCATTCAAGTGCAAAAATTTAGGGTCCGCCAGTTACACTTGTAGGAATATGTTAGGGTATCCTACATTAAATGTAAAGGGATTAATTGTGTTATATAAAGTTCGTAAGTTACTCAGTATATTACCAATTAATTTTAGAATAAAATTTCACTTTTGTTTTAAAGAAAAAAAATCTCAATTTACTAAAATTATGTGTTAGATTTTCGTACACAATTCTCTCTTTTCTATTAAGCTTGTGTATAATTTCCATGTCCATAACATATAATATCAATCAAAGAATCAGAAAAGGTCACTTCAATATAAGTAACAAAAGAAAAACATTACTTTAGGCACATAAAAGATGGAGATAATTTATTTATTTTTGAAAAGGTGGAGACAGAAAATTTCAATAAATGGGCTAGGATAATAATTTTATTTATTTATGCAAGTTCTACCACATGCATGCATTAAGGACTCTTTTCTTTATTTTTATTTTTCTTAACTATATATGAAATTCTTTTCTTCGCTTGAAACACGAATATTTGAAAGCTACCTATAGATATACTCCCTCTTTTACGTTAGTTATGTTTGCACACCTTTTTATCAACATTTTCAAATCATATTTGATCATAAATTTTTATTAATATACCAGTACCAATATTTCATGCAAATATTGTTAGATTCCTTGCATAATATTTTTTTAATATCAAATTTTTGTACGACATTAATATAAGTAAATAAACTTATCAATGGTCAAACCTATCTTGCGAAAATTGACAAAAAAAAGTGCAAATGGAATTGTGATGGAGTAGGGATGGAAGTGGGTCCACCCCGCATCCGCCTTAATGGGGCGAGTATAAATGTAGTTTTCGTGAGGGTGAATCAGGCATGAGTATGAAAATTGATACCCACCATAGGTGGTGGGTCGGGCGAGGATATTAGTTTATACCCGCCCCACCCCCGCCCTGCCCCACTATAGCCGTTATGTATACACTATTTTATTATATCATATACTAATTTATCCATAATGCACATGTTTTACCCGCCATGGGTAATGAGGCGGGTATGAATGTGAAAATTTTAGATGGACATGGGTATAGAGGTATCATAATCCGTACCCGCCCCGCCCCATTGTCATCCCTAGGACGGAGGAAGTTGTTAACCATTTCTTTTGACGTTATAGTTTAATTAAATTGCTAATGAACGCAAAATCTTGTTTTTATATCATAGATGAAATTATTTTATACTACTCATGTCCCATAAAAAATAACACATTTTGATTTTTAAAAGTCAAACTGAGTCAATTTCGACTATTAAATTTTATTATTGTATATGAAGACTATTATTATGTTATATGTAGTTGGATTCATCATAACATATATTTTTAAATTATAATTTTTAAAAAAAAATTATACACACATATATAAAGATATTAATAATTGAAAATTAATTCACTTGACCTCTAAAAGTTAAAATATGTCATTTTTGCTGGAACGGATGTAGTAATTAATATAACCGATGTGGTGATTTGATAATTGTTTTCATTTATTTCAACGAATTTATTTAATTTTAAAAATATTCTATTATATACTTTAAAATGTAAATACTTATGATCTCACCCTAAAAATTATTATGATCTAATCGTTAGGTGAGCGAGACTTTCTCGGAGATTAATTATTTGCCGGCTAGAAGACTTCAAAATCAAAAACCTTGACCTTATGCTTTTCGCTTAACTTAAATTGGACTTCAAAGTTAATTAAATTAAATTTATTTAAACTTAAATTAAACAACCTTAATATTTATATACAAACTAAATTATATTTTATTTTATTAACTATATTTAAATTAAATTCAATAAATCAAACTAAAATTAATTAAATTAATTTGAAATAAATGGCATTAATTTGAAAATAAAAGAACCTATCTTTAGTTCAAATGCAATCATCCAATATTGCATTTGCTTGAAGAATGTAATTAGAGATTTTGAGTCGACATGGAATGGAAGCTATACATAAGGATAATTATTGATTGATTAAATTCAATTCCCTAACATGTAATTCCAGATAAGGTGTTTGAAACTTTACTAAAAGATAAACAGAAAAGAGAAAAAAAAGACTACAATTCACATGGTATTTTAAATAACGGAGTACTATAATTGAAAGAGATGGACCAATGCAAACCCTCTTCTACATATATAAGCTCTCTAGCTAGGTGTGATTTCATTTAAACACATCACATGTTTCTTTCATCTTTCTCTTTTTCCCTTTTCTCTAAGAGAATATTAGACAATTTCATGTTTATCTGTCTAGCCACTTTTCAGTTACAATTCATATTATTCCATTCATTGACAAATCTCTCCATAGAATAAAAATCAGTGTTCATAAATGATCACGATCGAGTTGTGCCATCTTTAATTCCAGTGAAAATGTCTCTCTCTTCTTCTTCTTTTTAATTGAATCCACATGTGATGGTGGGAGGTTTGGCTGACCCCTACCTGTTTAATAATATAAAAATAAAGATACATAAAAGATGGGGGATTAATACCTAACCTCTATGAAAGATTCTTCCGATAATCTTTAACTATACAACACCAATACTAACCCAAAGATTTCAGAGAAAAAATTACGTGGAAAACAAATAATAGCAGTTATACTGCTATTCCAAAATACATCTATTGTTCTATTCATATAAAATCAATACAAAACTAAGAACTACTGCTAATTTTTAACCAACTAGGACATAAGAGTAGGATTCCTCATCGAGTTTCACTTGTTCGCATACTTCTTTCGGAAGACCAGCATTAGAAAAAAATTTGTTTACCTGTTCTTTGCTGGCCACTTGGAGAGAAGATCAGCTACTCCATTTGCTTCTCCAAATATGTGTGTTAAGGTGTAGTCAAATTGTTGAAGAAACTGCCATATTGTTCTCATCTCTTGGGTGCATTTCCATGGGATCTTGTACTGCTTCTGAATCATCTTGACCAACATTTCAGGGTCAATTTCTATCTCCATCTTGCAGATATGATATTCTTGTGCTAATTGTAGTCCATGCAATAGATCCAAAGTTTCAGCCTGCAAACTGATGTCAGCATTGATGTTCTTGGCTAAAGCAACAATAACTTTACCTTCGTGATACATGATAATACAACCAATCCCTCCTTTGCCATTCTTTAAGCAAGAACCATCAGTATTCAACTTGAAAATAGATGGCAAAGTTCATTCAATTATTGAATTACTCTAAATGTGTGTCAGATCTCATTTTAAATCTAGATTGAATACAATCAAAGTATCATTAATTTGATGCAAGATCTTCCTAATTAAGATGCATGTACATGGTTTGATGCCCTCAAAGGTATATGTGCATTTAGCATACCATAATGACCAAGCCACCATACATGGTATAATCTTAACAATTGAGAAGACATCATATGTAGAATCAAGGTTCCAATAATAAAAGTATATGTCCCAAAGATACTGAAACACATTGGTGTTCAGACTGAAAACTTTATCAATTGAATTTCAGATATGCTGAACAACTCCACACTGGCTAAAGCTATGATGTATTGACTCTAAATCCTTGAAACAGAAACAACACCTTGAAGGTAGATGAAACTGAAAGTCTTCTAATACATCAGGGTAAGCTATTAACCTGTTAAGTAGTTTCCATTTCAAGTGGTTATTTTTTTGGGAATTAATTTAGACCATAAGTGTTTAAATGAAGGTATTTTCATCGTCTTTGGTCTTATTAATTCATAAGTTGATTTCAAAGTGAACTGAACACTTTGTGTTAATTTCCAGATAAGTTTGTCATCATAATCTGAGAATATTCTGTGATATTTGCTCAATGTATTTATTAAGTTATTTGGCAAAAGAGAGCTGAATTGGTTCATATGACCTAGTTTGTTGGTTAAGAATTCAAAGACTGGGATTTCTAAGTGTGGAGGATCTGTTGAGTGAGTTAAATTATTAATTAAAGGTCCATCCTCAGTCCAGTTTGTAAGTGAAAAAGTGACTGATCCACTGCCAACTTGAACTTGAGAGTTACCTAAAGCTAATTGTTGGATCTCTTTTTATTCTTTTCCAAGTTTTTGAGATTTTGTATGTGTCAGATGTAGACCACATTGTTTTGGCACAAAAATAATTCCCTTGTTAAACTTCCACCATAGTTTAATTGAGAAGCTTTTAGCAAGGATGTTGAGATTTTTAAAACCTAATTCATTCTCATCAGTTGGGTAGCATAATTTAGGATATAATCTCTGTGTTTTTTTCGTTTGCTCACTCCTAGGATTAGAATTGGAGTTCCAAAAGAACCTGGCTAGGGTTTTATGAATATGACTTATTATGTATTTTGTTGGCTGCAGTATAGATATTAAATGAATTGGCATTGTGGCCAAGACATGTCTTATTAGTACTGCTTTACCAGTTGGGGATAAGAGTTTGTTGTGCCTGTTGTTTATTCTTATTTTGATTGAAGTTAACATCCCCGGAAACAAAGTTTTTAGCCCTTCCTATGTAGATAGAGGACAACCGAATATTTAAAAGGCAATGATCCTTCTGTAATTTTTGTCTCTTGTTTAATCAATGTTATGATTCTATTGGGTGTATGTTTAGATATGTAGAAAAATGATTTCTAAAAGTTAACTTTTTGGCATGTTGCTAGCTCAAATGATTTTAGAAAGATTATGATTGTTTTTAAACACTTTTAAAAGTACTTCAAGAGAATTGTTGTATCATTAGCAAATGATAAATGGGAGGTTGTTGGCGCTTATATGGCTGGATATTAGCATATATTTATAAGAAGTTTAAGTTTTTAGAAAAAGTTTCTACCATAAGGATAAACAGTAGAGGAGATAAAGGGTCTTCGAGTTTAAATCCTCTAGGGGCTGAGAAAAATCCAACAGTTTTCCTATTTATCAAGAGTGAGAAAAAGGCTACTTTAATCTTCAACATTATTATATTAACAAGTTTATTAGAAAGTTAAGTGTGAGTAGAATTTTGGACAGAAAAGTCCAAGACACTTTGTCAAAGGCTTTCTTCATATCCAGTTTAATTATCATGTTATATCCCTTATTTTTTGAATGCAGATGATTGGTTAGTTCTTACATTAAAAGTACCTTATCTGCGAGTTCTCTTCCTGATACGAATGTTGATCGTTTTGGGCTTATGACGTTGTCTAAAAAAGACTTTAATCTGATTGCAATGATTTTTGAAAAGATATTGTTTGTAAAATTACACAGACTGATGGGTTTGTAGTCCTTGAATGTTGAACAAACATCTTTTTTTTGGGATTAGGATTATGAGGGCTGATGAAATGGCTTTAGGTATATCTTTTCCTTCAAAAAATTATTCAACAACCATTAGGAAATCAACTTGTATGATATCCTTACATTTTTGGAAAAATAATCCACAGAAGCTATCAGGTATGGGAACTTATTGGCTATACATTGAGTGTATTACTTCAGTTAATTCTTTCAAGGTTACTGGTTTGGTTCAGTTTTGGTTCATCTCTTGAGTAACTGATTTTGGAATATTTTCCAGGATCCATGCATTGTTAATCCCAAATGGATCTTGTTGTTCTTCAACAAGAAGATCAGAATAGAAACTAATAGCTTCTTTTTCTATGTATTCTTGTTCCTGAAACCATTGACCTTATTTGTTTTTTATGGAAGATATTTTTTGTTTTTTTTTGTTTATTCCGGACTGACTGGTGAAAGAATTTAGAGTTTGAATCCCTTTCTTTCAACCATTTAAGTCTTGATTTTTTCTTCCAAAAGACCTCTTCATTGTTTAAACCTTATTTAAGTTTTTCTTTTGCAAGGTTCATAGCTTGTAAGTTTGCTGAAGTTCCTAATTGCAGCAAGTCCATTTTAGCTTTGATCATAAGGTCTTCACAAATTTGGACAGTATCAAAGATATTGCAAAATGTTGTTTTATTCCAGCATTTGAGAGTGGGTTTTAAGTTTTTAAGTTTACAAGCTAGTATGTACATTCCTATTAGATCTGTATTTATATTCCAAGCATGTTCAACAGTTTACTTGAATGAAGGGTGATTAATCAAACATTCTTGAAACTTGAAAGGTTTAGGAGCAGTTTTAGGAGGGGAGTTTGAAATGTGGCAGATTAATGGTCTGTGATCTGATCCTTCTCAGCTAAATTTTTTATCTTGGAAGTTTGAAGTGTAGACCACCAATTGTTGTTTGAGATTCCTCTGTCTAGTTTTTCCATACCCTACCCTTGGGTTTCATGCCAGTCCAGGTGAAGAGGCTTCCAGAAGTAGGTATATCAGTGAAATTTTGAGCATTTAGAAACTTATTGAAGTTCCTAATGCTTCTTTGATCAGGTATGGAAGGCCCTAGATACTCCTCATTAGTTGAAACAAAATTAAAGTCCCCTATTAGACAAAGTGATTCATTGTTCAAAGTAGATAACTTCTGCCATAATTTATGTCTCTCAGTAATGGTGTGTTAGCATATACAAAGCCTATTTGACAATTTTTTGATGAATTTTGTGGTTCGATTATAGTGAGAATGAGTTGTTCATTAGTATATATAATATCTACTGACATTTCTTCATCCAATACAAGCCATATTTTACTTTCTGGAACAACAAAAGAATTTTTAAATCCAACTGCTCTTGTTGTTTTTTGAATGAGGTCAGTGCTTAACATTGGTTTAATTAAGGCAGAAAATCTAATACCATTACATCTTCAATTGTTCTTTAATCAAGTTTGGGTAGGTTTATTGCCTACTCTTCCGATGTTCCATACACATATATTAAGATTTATCATTAATGTGCTTTGGAGAGATTCAACGATGAATGGGTCAAGACCGTTTTAGGGGTAGAGGTGTAATCCTTTTTGTTATGCTTTTTTTGTTTGCTTTTAAGATTAGGTTCTGTAATCTTCTTTGTATGAAAATGATTTTTAATAAGAGCATTGAACCTCTTTTGTGTTGCAGTTAAGTTTACTTTTAGATATTCGAAGTTTAGTCTTTCTTGATTAAAGATTTGCTCATTATGTTTTTTAGTGGTTTCAGTGTTAAGCCAGTCCAGATTTTTATTCATTTTCTTATGTGAAGATAAGGGGGGGGGGGAATCCCCATAGTTTATTCCAATATAATCTTTGGTTGATCCTGTGTTCATTAACTTTTTGCTGATTTTAGAGCTTGTTGATTTTAGGCTCGGTGATTTATGCAAGAAGGTATCTGGGTTTTTGTGCTGGGCAGAGACAGACAAAGCAGTAAGATTCATAGAAGCATGAGAAATAACATCAGACAATTTGGGAAGATCATCATGCTGAGTACTAGATGTTGCATCAGATTCAACAGTATATATCACAGAGTTATGAATACTTTCCAAAGATGAGATCACAGAGGGGTCTGATACATTGCTAGAATGATTTTTTTCCTTGAACACAACTGATTTAATAGATGGGTTCACAGCCATATCAGAATCAATTATTCTAATCCCAATTTGCTTCACATTAGATTGAATGGTAGAAACAGGAGAAGGCGCAAGAGAAGGAACCTGAGATTCTTGTTCAAGGATCTGAACTTCTGAGCTTGTTTTTCTATGATTCTTTGAAGTCTCATTGATGCTTGCAATGTTAATTTCATCCCATTCCTGCAACTTATCTTGGGGAAGAATGTCATCTTTGTTCTTATGGACTCGAATATATACCTTCTCCTTAATTGAGAAACCAGAAGATGGAGGACTACTCCCTTTACCTTTGGTAATTCTTTGTTAATCGTGGGAATGGATTTATTACATGTTGGATTCACTAAATCTCTTGGTCTCCAGGAGGTGAACTTTGATGTATTTTTTAATCAAACTTGCATACGGAATCTATATTCCCTAGTTTGAGGCAGTTAGATCAATACATATGAACACTCTCATATTCAACATGTTGCCAGAAACCTATGTCCCTAATACTTAACCAGATTTGTTCTAGCATAGGCTTAATGACATCTATTTCGACACAGACTCTTGCTACATGAGGTCTAGTTCTATTCAATGTGGCTATATCAACTTTGACCGGGGTTTCTAGCAGATTACCAATAGACATTAACATCCAGTAATCAAAGAATTGTTGTGGTAGTCCATATAAAACAATCCAGACAGGGGCGATAGGTAAATCAACATTAGGATTGAAATTTGGAATCCATTTAGTCATCCTAATCGAATATGAACCAAAATTCTAAATCTTATGGAGCCAGAATCTATAGTAATCTTCAGGGAAAGCAAAGGAAATAAATACCTAACGATTATCTAATAGAGTAATATTAGTACGACCCCTAAAACCTGCTGTTTGAAAATCATTTCTGAGTTTCTCCATTTGAAGTTGGTTGTGTGAGAATTTCCCTACCAAATGCGAGCATTGTTTGCCTCATAAGTGAATCCCTAGCTCGCCCAAATGTTCTATTTTTTGTTTTGGATTGAAGGAGGTGCTAGAATCGATTATGTTCTGGGTAGAGGAATGGTTTAGGGCATTGCGAAGTTCTTTTTTGAGAGCCTAAACATATGAGATAGTTTGACTAGATGCAGCTGGTGGCTCTGCCATCACGGCGGTGCTGGAGAAAGGAGGAGAAGGAGCTTATGTGAGAGAGAGGTGATCCTAAAATTTTGGAGTGTTTGGCATGTCTATTTTAATTTTGGGCTAAAAATCCCTCCTCTTCAGCTATTATGTCTTTTTTTTTCTATAATCCTATTTAAGGTATATTTATGTGTATAAATAAATCTGGTTAAACCTATAGCTCACTTTAACCATAAAATTTAGTTGACGAGTCTCTCTCATGCGAGCATATCTCATAGTGAGAACAAGGACTAAATCACAAATACATAAAATATAAAGCATGAAATTTGAAATTTGGGGGTTAAGGCATAAATACTTTACATTCTAGGAGATAACCTGTAAATTTGAGATAACGACCTCCTTCTCCCATAGAAGCTTTCTTTTTCGGGTGATTCCTTCTTCTCTGGCAATTCCTTCTCTACGGAGCTCCACCTCAACGCCGTTCCTCCATGTTCAATCTCTCAAGCGTTCCACTGCAAGTATTTCTTCTTCGTTCTTCCATCACCTCACAGCCTTCTTCTGTGTCGAATTTTTCAATTTTCACGACCGAAAATAACCTCCTTCTCTACTGAACTTCCAACCTTCTGAACCTTCGTTCCGTCACTCTTTCTCCGTCGTTCCTTCTCAGTTTTTTCCATCATTCCTTCGTCCAATTTGAACTCAATATCACCGCTGCTCGATATCTTGGGCCGTCCAATTCAACTCCAATTTTGCTTCGTTAGATCCGATGAATTTCACCATCGGCTTTGTCATTCTCCATCGCTGCAACGTTTTCCGTCAGTTTAGCTTGGTTTCGCGTTGAATCCGATCGAGTTGCAACTCCCACTATGTCAAATTTAAGGCACCGTGAAGATGAAGAAGCACGCCGACGACTCCATGATTTCGCTAAATTTTGGGTTCAAACTGGATTAGGGCAAACTTATTTGGGGAAATTTATGGGGCAAATACATGTCAAATTCGGATTCGGGCCTAGTATATACTCCCTCTGTCCCACTTTAAATTACTTATTTAATTTTTAACGGTCTTCAATGACCATATTTGATCGTAAATATCTCTAGTTACATATAACAATGACGCATAAAAAATTGATATTTATAAAATAGATGTTAAGACAAATATAACAATATGTCACGTGATATATTTATAACTTATATATTATTTTATATTTAAGGTCAAAGTTTATAAAATTTGACTCTCGAAAAGTAAATAAGCAATTTAGAGTGGGACGGAGGGAGTAGGTTTTTGTTGGGCTGATATCATTGAGTTTACCTAAAACTCTAAAAACCCATCACATTTAAAATAAATAAATAATCTAAATTATCAATTCAAAAAATAATAAATAAAATTTAAAAAATATTTGAAACATCAAATAGATAACATACACTAAATTAAAATAGTTAGACACTGAATAAATATACTCATAAAACACATCGAATCAATATAGTAAAACATCGAACTAAAACAATAAAAGTACACATCGTATTAGACTAGTTAAACATCAAAAAGAATATAAATCAAATTAACTAGTTAAATATCAAATTAAAATATTAAAACGTCACTAGTGGAGAAGGGGTTATTAAAGGCACTCAAACAAAGGTGGTTCTTGAGGAACTGCCGTTGATTGGGATTCGAAAGAGGTTATGAACTCGAAACTTCTCCCAAGTCAAGTCGGAAGTTTTAAAGATACTTTTAAATTGATTAAAGGCGGTTCATCAATTAAAGGAGGTTCTACTGAAGAACCGCCTTTAATGAGCTGACTTTATTTTATTTATAGGCCTAAGTATAAATGGAACGTTTTCTCCCTTCTTCCTTTAGTAAAATTCCCAAATTTTCCTAGCACCCAAAGCTCCCTACCACCAAGGAGCCTCCAAACTAAACCCAAGATCTCTCCTCTCCCTCTGCCGCTCACTCTCCACCGCTCTCCTCTCCCTCTCGCTTCCGCCCTCTTCTCCCTCCTCCATCATCTCCCTGCCGCTGGATCGCCTCCACCGCAATGGCTCTCCACCGCCGAGAAGCCTTGCCTCCACCGATAACATGCCCCTCCACCGAGAAGGCCCTCCACCACTGATTCTCCTCTGCCACGACCCTTCATCAAATAGTCCCTACGCCGCGTCACCTCCACCACCACGAAGTGCTTCTTCGGCGTCGCCTCCAATACCGCCGGGCCAAGAAGATGTTAGGGTTAAAGTTCAGATTTTTTTATTTTTTTGAAACCAAAGTCCAGATCTTAATGTTTGGTTGTTTTTTGTTCTTTATATTTGTTGTTTTTATGATATCCAGAAAGAACAATTTTGGTATTTTTATTGGTTGTTTTAGTTTTTGCAGATCTATTTTTTACCCTGCTTTTCTTTGCTTGTTGCCAGAAACCTGAGTTTTCCGGCATCTTTTTTTAAGACCCCATAAACGAGTTTCAAATTGAATCGCATTTGATTGATATCAATCAAAGACACAACCAGAGAAGACACCTCAAAAGTGTCTTCTCTGGTATGATATAACCGTATTTTTTTAAATGAAACGATCACCCCCGTAGGAAGTGAGGGGATTAATAGGCACCCCAAACCCAAAAATAAAGAAATAGTAATATGTTGTTATGAGTTATAAGTTACAAGGAAACTAAGTGCGAAATAGTATAGGGAGACT